>JABAJS010007898.1:0-10706 GCA_018221635.1 Tephrocybe sp. 10521TJB
TTCAGAAATATATATCCAATTGGTCTAATATAACGCAAGAGTGAGGAGTCCAATGAAAAGGCGTGGCGCGCATTGGTAAGAGATTATGGACCCGGATCAGTAAGTATTACGACGCTGTTTCTTTGCAACGTGGCTCGTGGAGTCAGGACTCGAGTGGACCCGGCGCTTCGACGATGCCCTCTTGACAGACTCGGACGGCTCATGGATTGCGTTACACGGCGGCTTTGATGTGATGAACACTTCTACATTTGGACGTGCGGAATGAACTGCTGATCCTTGTCGTTGCGCTGCCCCACTGCCACGACTATGGGATTGTGAGGCCCGCGACGGTAATTCATCCACCAACTTGGACTTGCTGGGTAGTTTAGCGTCCTCTCGGTCCTCAGTATCGCTTTTGGCAGCAGTCTTCGAGCTGTTCTTCATATTTCTTTTAGCGAGGCGGGGCCTCTTTGCGGGTTTAGCTATCCTTCTAGCCATCCTTCGTGGGCCCATTTCATCAATTTCTCCGTTTGCGAATAATCGACGGCCACGCGCATCTTTCGAATTGGGCGGCGGTGCAGCGCCTATGATTATCGGGTCTTTTGACAGTAGAAGTCCTGTAGAGCATGTGTTACTTAAATGTCGAGGACGATTGAATGGGTGAGTGAGGCACGACTTACGTTTGCGGTCTGCTTCATGGGTCACAGATTCGAAAATGACAGGGTTCGTTTCATCTTCAAGTGCAGAGACTAAGATCCGTACTCTATGCGTTGGCATAGACACCATCCTCCCGCTTTCCCCAGGGAACTCAACGCCATGTGGCCAATTCTTCAAGCGTATGCCCTTCCTTGACAGGACGTGTCCTACCGTATTCCACGGAAGCATCGACGTCCTGAGCCCAACGGTCTCTGAAGGCCCGTTCAGTCATTACTCTAAAGATTGAGGACGGCTTACCGTATTGACGGAGCATTGCATTTCTTGCGGCCTTGTAGGGGTCTGATGCAGGCGGGACATCTTCTGTGCTGTTGTCTTCTTGGTCTTCAATTGCATTGACATTTTGGGACAATACAGGTGATTCACTGAGCCGCGACAGTCAATTTCCGCTTCATTTTTAGTTGTCTTGACAGCTTACCGTAGAGCCTTGATGTCCTTTGAATTGTCAACTTCCGGTTTGACGCCGAGGATATGTTCTTTCAAAAGCTGTCGATGTGTGAAAATGGTCAGAATAATGACGAGAAAGCCTTTACTTACATCCCCTATTCCACGGGCACGGAACCACACTTCTATGTCATCATCTGTAAATTCTTTGTCGACAGCCGCTAGAAGAAAATCAAAGTTATTCTCATGAGCCTCGCTTCCCTGAAATAACGGTAAGAACTTCTTAAATGGATGCTGCACACCGCATCGCATACACTACTCACAATTTTTTGTAACTTGGAGACAAGGCGATCGAATTGACGGCGACGAAGAGGACCGTTTGATGGAGGTTCTGCCAGAGCTTCCTCGTCAAGTTTGTCAACCTCCTCGTCGGATTCTTTGTCAAGCTGATCAATCTCTTCGTCGACGGCCTCAGTTGGGGTTCGACTTTTTTTCGTCATCGATTCAGAGATTGTGAGGAAAAGTTCGAAAGGATTCTTATATGAGTGTTTTGATAGTACTAGTAAGTCGAGCTAAACAGCCGGCGCGAAAATTTTCAAAGTCAAGTTTGTATGAAGGCTCTGAAAATGACGCGTCGTCGTTGTTGAAGAAAAACGAAGAACATATAAAGGCGATCGGAAGATGCCGAATCTTATCCAAATCTTATCTCTTCAACAAAAAGTTGGGCCCATAGTGCTCACTTATACCCCAACGAACGTCACCCCCAATCTCACGGCCTTCGACCCAACCACTCAAAAATTCCGTGGCTTAATATCTGAGTGTCAAGATTAGAACCACAGTCATCTCAACAGTGCGGTCAGTTCTTGCATTGGTATTTTCGTGATTGATGCTGATGTCGTATGATCCACTTCAAGCAGACAATTCGGTACTGTCTGGATAGTCGTATGTTTTGCTTCTTGTAAGAGTGTCCTATTATAATTTTGACATGAGAACTTGTATTCGAATCAGGCGAAACACAACAACCAAGAAAGGACCCTTCTTCTCTCGCTGTCAAGGTAGACTGGCAACATGTATTGAGAGCCTCATGCTAACACACTTCGAACGAAGCTGTCGCCTCATCTATCGACTTTCTTCTCTCGCTGTCAAAGGTAGGCTGGCAATATGTATTGAGAGCCTCGTACAAACACACTTTGAACGAAGCTGTCGCCTCAACTATCTTTGATCTCTGTTTTGGCTTTTGTTGCTGTTCATATGCGCATGGCTTGATTCTGCTAGTGTGATCAGGTTCGCAATATAGTGGGTTGATGGTCAAACATTGGTTTCAAGAATGAGACTGAGGCTAAATACGTTTTTCGGCCTATATAAACTTGTGCGCCTCTCGGCACCCGTCACTAGAACATTCACCTCGCCAGCTCATACACTCATTGTTTCTTATATATCCACGTATTATTATAACTTCTTATCACCATGACTCCTGAGGAGCGGTTAATTATTCAAAACGTGGGTGAAACTATGGTCAGTCTCATCTCGCTCCACATACCAACCTCCCTGCTATACGGTAAGTTCCACTACCATTCTTTAACACCTCCATGCACTCACCGTGTAATAGGACTTTTGGCACCGATTCCTATTTGGGTCATCTGTTCTAGATTCATGTGAGTAACTGTCTAAAGACAAGGGGCGTAGTTGACAGTTTCTACAAGGCGGTCTCAATCTCGGATACTGATAACGATTTCTTTACTGGGCTTGGTCGTGTCAACTGTTCACATGGGACTTCAGCTCGCAGAGGGAGTGTTATTGTGCAATTTCTTGATCGATAGTGCCGTGCCTCTCGTCGAGCGGGTCTCTGACGTAAATGTCGATGTGATTCAGCTTGGAATACCCAATGCATGGCTTGCGTCTGTACCTGTGAGTTTTTTTGTGTATGTCAATGATGGACAAGTGAAAGTTAATTGTCCTTTGTATTTTGATAAATACAGCTTATTTTCAATGATTGCTTTATTATATGGCGTGCGTGGATCCTCCTTCAAAAGAAGCGATGGGCATCGTATCTTTCAAACGTACTATGTCTGTCAACTATCGGTATGCACGTCTGTCTTTCGCAGCTGCATATTGAACTTCAACTGTGATACAGTCGTCGCCATCGTCTCTTTATCTCTGTTATCCACACCAGCTACATATTTAGCCTCCGAGGCTGTGGGATCTAGTGCGGCTGACCACCTAGGTGTCGCTTTCATTGTCCTGTCGTTAGCGACAAATGTAGCTGCTACAGCGTTTGTAGGCTGGATTTTGCAGTACGCATCTCTTTTATTCCTTCCAATATATTGTAGGATGTTATTAACGGCGTTTGAGAATAGTACGCACCTGAAATTTCTTCGGAAGAATCTAGATACCAAGCATCAGAGTCAGTTCAATGTGTGGCGCATATTGTCCCTTCTAGTTGACTCAGGGGCTGTATACTGCACACTTCAGGTACATAGTGCCATACTAGCAATATATATACAGAAACTGACGTCTACTCATGTATAGTTTGTTGACGTTGTCTATTCATGCATCTCTATCTCACGTCAGTCCGCGGCATATATTGCCTTTGGCGTCTTCTCCTCCATCTACCAATCGGTCTCGGTGTGTTTTCCTTCAGTAATGATCGTGGATATACTCATTGTTTTTAGTTTGTTTATCCGGCGTTAATTGTTTTCCTTATACATGGACCTTTTTCTGTCGCAGGGGTGCATAACACCGTCATGTCGTTCCACCAGTCGCATGGTGATCAGCGAGTTTAGTCCGTGAAAGTAGAACTATATCTTGTGTGACATCTTTGATGGAACTTCATTATGCAGGATTTAGTGGTGAATTCAAGTGTTGTTTCTCTCGCCAATCGTAAGGATCTAACCTGGATTCCAGGAAGATAAGGTGGTGTAGAATTCAAACAGGTCGATGTCAACACCGCAGTGCGAGTTGGAGAGTCCTCGAGCGAGCCGGTTCATAAAAGAGTTTAGGATATGATCCTGAGACCGCCTCTACTTATTCAGGGAACTATTCCACGGCCACATAACTGTTATACGATGATCCCATTCATCTCTAGTGTACATCAATCGAATCGCACCCAATCCGAAAACTCATGCGAATTACGAATTGCGAATCAAAGCTATCGCGAATCAAAGCTATCGACACAGCAAAGCCACCGCGACTGTCGTCCCTGGACCACGTATCTACAAAATCTTGCAATACAGCAAGATATTCATCCACTAACATAGAAGAGCCAGGGCATATTGTCTTCAGATTGTCATTCTTGAGTGCTGCCTGACGAGCTTCATCAGTCATCCATTGGGAAAGCAAAGTACTTGTGGCCACTGAAACCATCCTGTCCGTCGATATCGAGTCATCAACGATTATGGTGATTGAAGTGAGGTTTCCTAGACTCGGCGCCGACGCCGATGTCTTATTAGAGGCTGTTTCCAGTTCAGATAATATGGAGGTCAGGTCGGAAGGTTTTCCGAAGAGAAGAAGACGTTCAAGGGAGATAAGATTTGGAAAAAAAAAAGACGCAGTGCGAGTATTGCTTGCTTCGGGATGATTGAATTCGTCTCATCACAGTTGATATTCGCGAGGCTGAGACGACAGATCGAATGGCAACTTGGAGACATTGCATGGATGAATTCGGTAACTAGTCTCCCGCATATGGGGTGGAATCTGTCGGGCGAGGCCAGTTCGATGGAAGTAAAATTGGGCAGATGAAACTTGCGGAGGCCAGAGGAGGACCCTGAAGAGTGACATGACAGATGGAGTCGAAGTTCGGAAAGATACGGGCATGACAACAAAGGGCCTTGTAATTCCTCGTTGCTTTGGAGGCCATACACCTTCAACAAGATACTTGTGGGCTGAAAAACACCTCCTTGAAAGTAGAGAAATCGAACGGGATCTATGATTCCAGACGGAGCATCGATCTTAATTTGGGATACAAGGGATAGGAAAGGAGCAGGCGCAGGGTATTTATGTTTCATAGGACCGATGCACTTGTACGAATACGAAAGCGTACCATTTTCAGTGTGAGTTAGGCGGGATGTAATAGCCCCGTTCACAGAATCATAATTGAGCAGCGAAAGAGAACCAAGAGAAGCACTGCGCCACATGTAGGCGACAGAAGAGAGCTTACACAGATCGTACAACATGGGGAAGGTGTGTGCAATGATATTTCTCAACGCTTCCGCGGGCAGCAATCGAGCTGGAGATAAAAACGCCTCGAATGTGCCCCTGCGCTGCTCCAACGTTGAACGCTTGTCAACCAGGTCGATTATCTTATTTTGAAGTTTCGCAAATGATTCGAGGATGTTGTTGACGTCCAATTGCAAACGCAAGATATTGGTGTCGAGATCGTTGACTTCCGTCGTGATTTGCATTGTGTGATCGCGAATGACACGTTTCTGCATCTCGGTTGGGCGGTGATTAGTTCTCCATAGAGAATGCTTCGTAGGGTCATCTCCCAAGTTTACCTGTTGAGAAAGACTAGATTTAGCTAGTCAACAGAAAGAAATGAGATATTGGAGACCTCTGACTCAGATGGCCTAGGGCGAGCACCAACTTCAATGCGAAGAAGATCTAGAGCGTCAGGAGGAATAGGTTGCAATTTCACTGAGTGGTGCACGTCACGAACGTTAGGATGAGCACATCTGGGACATATGAAACATACGGTACACTGAGCACCATTAATCATAAACGGCCAAGTTCCCCAACCAGATATTTACAGAACTCACTTATCCACCTTTTCTGGTCCTCAATGAGGTCCCAGTCCTTACGTGAATCACCGGGAGTACTGAGCATAGCTGGAATGTTTCTAACCATTTTGCGATGATCGATCGATACAGAAAAGGTCGTGTTGATAGCAAGCAAGCAAGTTGTTACCGGCACTGAACATTGGCAGCGGCGCTTTCTCACGCTTGAGATTTTTAACATATTTTTTTCTTTACTTATTTCTTGATAAAACTCGATTTCTCTCTTTGGGTCCCGGCGTCGTTTTTGACGCAAGTTTATAAAGCAGACGTTTTGACTGTAAGATGCGCCACTATCGTTCCGTAACTTGCTTCTTCCCATCAGACATCAGACGTGCCCCCAAAACACCCAAAAAGAGCAACTTGAAAGGTACTTCCTAAACGCCTCAAACTTGAAGGATTCTATTCATCTTGTCAAATTATGCCACCATATCCAATCATCCCCAGCTAGGTTTCCTGGGTCAGATTTCGGTAGTTCCTGGCAAGTTTCCCAAGGCATGCGTTCCCAAGCAAATCGTCGACGATTAATGAGGCTCTAAAGGCATTATTTTGACATGACTGATAAAACAAAGAGGTATTAGTAATGTTAGAATCCGGCCGTCTCCAGGTCTCTGTACGTGAACAGAGGATAGTCTCTAGTGAGAGTTGAATTAACGGAGCTGAGGATGGACAATCAATTTAGAATAACTGGTTAAACTAGTGAGAAGCTAACTGGCAATTCCTGTTAGTGTAGCCAGCTGTATTGACATGGAAATGCCATTCCAGCTTAAAAGAGTGTTTGTTTCCGGAATGCGCTTTCTTACTAAACACTTCGAACCTCAATTGGTAGGATTAAAGACCTTCCTAGACGAAGGGGTAAATTACACGCCTGTGATGGCTATTTGTAGATTTTACGAAACTTACGACAACGACTTCGCTGACCTCCAGAAGGAAAATAATATACAAGATTTTAGAATCTTCATGGCGTCGGACGATCCCACACCGATGCCCGTCGCGAAAACCTGCTCAAGCCTTTACCCGAAAGCGGGCCATCACTCTCAACCGTTTGCTGTACATTGATATGTAACTTATATCATGAAGGATGTCAGCGAGGCTGGGGCTAGAAGATCACACTCAAGCAAACCTTCTGAGACTTCGCCGGTGATACGTATACCTCCGATGGGTCCTGCGAAACAGCAGTACGCATCAATTGTGTGTGAGGCGGAACCCATCACTGAGACTCACAGGGATACCATTATTATCCGAGAAGGTGGACCGTTGTCGGGAAGGAAAGTCGGAAGTCGACAAGATTGGCATGCCATTATCTATCCATGGCCGGTGGCGCGTGCGCATTTGCCTAAGCTCTTTTCTTGTATTAAGGGATGCGAGGAGAGAATTGGCGTACACTACGATTATGATGGTCAGCATGTTTCATACGAAATCTTCGGAAGCCGAGGGACCCACGCTTGGCGATGACAAAATGGAGCCCGAGGAATATAAGGTTCCTCGGCATCGTGAGCCACTGGCAGCCCAAAGTAAGATACATTTGTTATGAACTTTGAATTGAAATTTGACATACGCATATCAAGGAGGCGATTGTTGCGAGACTGTCATGAAATTAAGCCAAGGAACAGACATTCAAGGAATTGGAGGCACACCATGTCAGGGCGCCTGTCTCTAGAGTGTAAAGCGTAAGCGTGTCAACTACCTGAACCATTCTGGAACCCCGATTGTTTGGTCATTAGCCGTTATCAACGCAAGAAAGGTTGACATACATGGTGGAGCCCATTCGGCCACGTATTTCACGAAGGAAATAGTAGAGCCATCCGGTGATGATCACATCCGTACCCGCCGATAGCGAAAGCCCTGAGGTGAAGACCCACTTTGAGTGAAGTCAGGGATATAAAGTGGCGTAAGTAGAGTTGGACGAACCCCAGGGTAATGCAAAGTAAAGGACGAATACTTCTGTAGCCGGGCCCTGAAACAGATGTGATCATGAGTCATTGTGGTCTGAACATGTAAATGTTAGAAGGCACATTTCGACGGTGGAAACTGTCAGCCTCAAGAGTTAGCTGGATGGAGTTATCAATAGACGCCAAGGCACTCACTGCAGGCCGCGACTGGAGTTTGAAACATGATGCAAATTAACGGTTGCCGGCGCTCAGTTGTTTGTTCGCACCCGAGGCTGATGGAAGCCTACTCACGAAGTCTGAGAAAAGCGAGGAGAAGCTTCGGGCACCGTTAATACTTGAGAACAACGCTAGAATCAAGTGGACACACAATTGGACCAGTTATGAACCAATTGTTTTTGCTAGCTTTACGAGAAATCAGAAGAGTGGCACTGTGAGAGCGACATTTGAGAACACACATCGCAAGATCTTCTGGGCAAAGAAGCTGTTCATGACCCTTATGGTTAGTTACTCACCGTATAGATGACCAAAGGGCGCACCACTGGACAAGAAAGGTTTGTACCGCCTAAGCAAGGAATATGAACCAACTGGGGCATACGAAGTAGAAGAAAGACTTACAGTAACAACAACGGTGAGCTGGAGGAGGATGAAATCAACTCTGGATATAACTTAAAGGCATAATGTTCATACCGCGATGGACCTAGAAATGCACGTCAGAACCAAACACGTTAGAACTAGAAAGCGGCATACCATGGGATGTGATCTATGTGGGCCTTGTCGCCGTAAAAAGTGATAAGATAGTTAATGAGCGATGCGCAAACGAACGCTGAATGTGTGAGATCGAGGGTCCTTGAGGTACCAAAGATTACTGAATGTCTCTAAGCCTTGGCCACAAAGACACACCAAGACGCACAAACCTAAAATAAAGGTTAGAGGACGTAACAGAATCTATCAATAGACTCGCCATCGCCTTGATAGTATATAAATCGTCCGGATAGACCTTGAAATAAACAATACATTGGAGTGCAAGGACACCGCTTAAACTACCCTCTATAATTCAGTACTCGAACCTCCCAACGAAATAAGGTAAGACGCACCCGAAAGCCGCAGAAGCACCAAGCAACAAGGCACCCAAGGTCCTCGGTACGTCGATTTCGGCCATAACAGCACCCTATGGCACCTAAGTGGATGTTGGGGTGAACCAGGAAGGTAAAGTACAGGAGCAGGGCGGATTTGAGGATTTATCTAGCTGCGCTTGTATGTCATGCCGATTCTGCTATTAGACGTGACGGGATCAGCGAGCGGTTCGCCTCAAGTTCGGGCACATTTCCCACATCTTCTCTGGAGCGTGTGGGGATGCAGGCACTCGATTGGGTTTAGTCCGGTTGAAGGAAGGGCTGATGCGATATCATCTCACTATGCAACTAGTGGGCAATCAAACTGCATCAGAGCGGCCTCTAAATCCACAAATTTGGAAAGTCACCATATGACCCTCAGGGATCGGTCCCTCATTGAAACCTATTGAACCCCATGGTGGAAATCATTGCCACTCTCTGATGGTGATGGTGGCGCCTCATAGAGTGTAGTGAAATGTCAGACTGAGACTGACAAGAGCAACGGACTTGGTCCTTTAAACGCTAGTGCGGGTTCCTCGAATTGATACTTGATAAAAATCTGGAATGTAATGTGGACGATCTCTTGCCCGGTGAAACGAAGAAGGCTGCGTCGGTGGTTACCAAGTTAGGCGCCCATTTTCAGTAATGTTCCATTTTGTGAGAGTGTTCGAGAAGATCTTCAATAATACCCACTCTCGATATTGGACCCTGCAGCTGTATCTATAGCTACTACGTAAATGTGAACGCCAAGTTTTGTGGAGAAATAAAGGAGAAATTACCGCGGTTCGGATCGCGAACGTGTGAAACAGAGATGATCATCGATCTAAGCGAGATAACGTCGAGATGTCCGATTCTTCATCTGTTTAACGCGGTCTTCCACCTCCTCAGGAAAGCCATTAGAATTTCGATTCTCGCGATTCTCCAAGAAAATGACAGTCGAAGTCAAGAACAAGGTCTGCTTAATGTAAGTCGCGTCCATTGTTGAATTGTCGAATTCGGGAGCAATGATTCAATCTGATTTTTAGCGTTCACGACGGATGGGGTGTTGCGAGAGAACCGGGACTCGAAGGCAATGCCATTGAGGCAGGAACAACAACGAACATGGATATTATTGCTGCAGACCACAGTCATCGTCTTCTCGCTGCTCATGGGACCGCGGTGGGACTTAGTGAAGGCCTCATGGGTAACTCTGAAGTAGGGTGTGTATTTTCTAAAGATACTGTCAACCTCGTGCATAATTTTCTTTGCTTCTCTAGACATCTGAATATCGGAGCGGGCCGTGTTGTCTGGCAGGACATAGTGCGGATCGATGTCTCAATTAAAAAGAGACAGTTCCACAAGACGAAGAACATCGTAGATAGCTTCCAAAGGGCAAAGGACGGCAATGGGAGACTCCATCTGCTCGGCTTGGTAAGTTATCTCGAAGCGCAATGTTTTTATTTTCTAATAAAACCGCAGGTCTCCGATGGTGGCGTTCACTCACACATCAACCATCTCAAAGCACTTCTTGAAACAGCAAAAGAAGTTGGTGTTCCTCACACTTACATCCACTTCTTTGGCGATGGTCGTGACACGGCTCCCCGCTCTGCTACCGGTTACTGTCAAGATCTCCTCGATTTCATAAAGAAGGAGGAATATGGTGAATTGGCAACCGTCGTAGGAAGGTACTACGCCATGGACAGGGATAAGCGCTGGGAACGTGTCAAGGTCGCTGTAGATGGTCTTGTGAACGGCGAGGGCGAGGATGGCAAAGGAAGCGACGGAATCGTCGATGTCATCAAGGCGAACTACGAGAAGGACGTGACTGACGAGTTCCTGAAGCCCATTATTGTCAATGGCGATGCTGGACGTATCAA
>JABAJS010007899.1:0-13462 GCA_018221635.1 Tephrocybe sp. 10521TJB
ATGATTCTCAAAACATCATTAAATCAACATCTACGTACACCTGACCAGAGAACGAAGACATGTCAGTTGCCATACAGTAGGTAGTATAGATGTATAATAACACACCAGTGATGTTACTTTGCCCATATGACCACATATCTCCAAGAAATTCATTTGACATCTCCCAGGTGCAAAATTGATAACCAAACACTGCCCACCCCCCCTCAGCATTGAAAAAAATCCTAAAAAATAAGCCTGATATGCAATGATACACCTTATGCTCACTTTCATTCAATACATGTGTGAACAGAAGCATCATGAAAGGAACTCACCACCAGCAGCGCTAGAGATCATGGAGTATGAAGACCAAGTTTGAAATGCTATTCAAGAATGGATGCAGGACCTGAGGTGAGGAGCGACGGAATGGGGAGTTTAGACAGTGATGGTTGCAAACCTCACCTGGTCCGAATGGTATGAACGATGCTTCGGGGCCATTATGCATGTTCTGGTGGAACACGACAGATGATCTTTCTGTCATGCCAGTATTGATCCTTACAAATCTGGCATGATGTCATTGATCTCGACACCTTTTGAAGCTATAGCTTCGCACTTTCGACCTCTACCTACCCAAAAGTTTGTCACATGGGTCTTAAGTAGTATTGAATTAATATCATGCATTTATTTTGGCAAGAAATGCTTGTGCAGAAGGTGTAGAAGGCTCATGACCAAGTACCGGGGTTGACCGAGTACCTGAACTCCGATAGTAGATTTTGCAAATTTGAGCTTGATTGTTTAGAGTGTTCGTTTCATAAACAAGTGAGCAGTATGTTTCCTTTGTGTATCTGACTGGATCTTGCTAATATAAATTATGTGTAGATCAAAAGCTCAATGAACACACAGCTGCAGCCATAAAATGATGCAAACTGACTATTATGGCATTTTCTCGACTTTATAATCAGCATTGTGATACCTTGGAACAGCTTATCCAGGAGCAAAAGGCCCCATGAGGAGCTTGTCCACCACCCAAAATCAAATCCAAGGGTTTATTTGCACTCAATGTGGATGATGAGACCTGGCAAGATATCCACCTCATACAATCATTATATTGATACAATGGCTCGTTGTATATACATCTTAATAAATCAAAAATGTCAAACACTGTAGACATATAATATACCTCCCCCCTACAAGGACTGAAACCTAAGTATTCTATCATAAGAGGAGCTGAAAGTGGTGTGCCGTAGGCCTCGGGGATGGCTGTGATAATGACATCATGTAAAGAACAGGCGCCTGATTACAGGTGCCAGTGTCAGGGCAGAATTGCAGCAGTGTCTGGGGAAATTCTAAATAGTATTTCCAAATTTACCTGTGGTGGCGCACTCACAATGGGGACTGATCTGTGACTCAGATAAAAGAAATAAACATGTTTCTAGTGGTATAAAAGCATTAGAGTGGAAATAAAGCAAGAAGAAGAAGGAAAAGAAGCAGGGACATACCTCTAGCTGCAGTAACTCTAAAAATCCGAGGTTTTGACAACCTTATGAGTTATCATTCTACGGGGTCAGTGGCCTGCCTGAAGTGGTGTTGTTGATGAATAGATCAGGGTTTATTTTCACTTCTATAGGAAAATGTATGGTGCCAACTAGTAATGGAATGTTATGTACCAGTTTAGTTCGGTGCTAGCAATCAGGACCCTGTTATGTGTTACAAAGGGTCAGTTAAGAGACTAAAACCACTCATCTGTCATTAAAGGAGAATATGGCTGTTTACACAGTGCAGGAGCCAGGGAATAAAATATTTGGGCCTACTATGATGATAGACAGCTCTGGGTAACTAGCAATATAGTTGAAAATCTATGCAAAAATACAGCCTTTCTGAGGCTCTCAAATTTTTTGAAATTTGGTAGCAACCAGTGGCTTGTTATGCATTATGCTAGGGTAATCAAAAGACACTTTAAATCAGTGTTACACATTATGGTTGGTACCATACACTTCCCTACAGTACTTTAGTAGTAGATATCAACAGGTCACAATTTTCAAGTTTTGGCTGTAAAAAAAGCCCATCAGTGACTTGAGATGATAGTGTGTTTCACAGTAGCCAACTTCAGGCCTAACTTAGGTTCCAACTTTGTTCCTAACTTTGATGAAGTTAGAAGTGATGAAGTTAGCCAATTTCTGAAGCACAATTTGTCATCCAACTTCATTCCCAACTTGCTGCCTGATTTCTCATGACTCACTAAAATAGTTGGAGATCAACTATTTCCTGCAATTTGATGGCAACTTGCCTCAATTTCCTCCTCAGGTGTTTCACAGTATCCATCTCAACTTCCTTCCCAACTTTGGTCAAGTTGGGACCAAAGTTGGGCCCAAAGTTGACTACTGTGAAACACCTTAATTGCTTGATGGAGAAGTGATTTGTAATCAAAACTAAGTTAACATTATCAATGGAGGATCCAATGTGTTTATGTTCCAAAAGTGCATGTGCAATGTTCAATGTGTTCATATTTTGTTATTTGTTACTACATAGATCATGCCTTTTCACATCATTAAGCCAAGCATGTTTTGGACAGACACACTATGCTTCCCATAGTGAGTTCTTCAACTTTTGCCTATGGTTTCAATGGATCAGTGCAATGCTACACATGTTTCTTAAGGACAACCATGTCAACCATGTATCATTACTTATGTGCTGAGATTGTGTGTCACATTGGTTTCAACACATTCACATTTTGTTGATTCTGAGTTATGTGTTTTGATGTTCTGAGGCTGAGTGTGCTGTATACAAAGACATAACCTGAATGTGCTTTTCTGAACAATTTGTATATAAGTCAATGTGTCACACACAGGACCTCAATGTATTTGTGTTTTGTTGCTTCTAAGTTAGTGTGTTCATGTTATTATGCTGAACATGTTGTGCCTCTTTTCTTATTCCATATAAGTTGGCACAAGCTCTTAATACACATACAATCATGCAAGTGTGTTATTTCCCTGCAATTGTGCTGCACAGCTCTTGATATGAGGCAGTGCACTGTGTTTTAGAACAAGATCAAACCACATGTGTGGTGGAGTACTAAGACCAGAGTTATATAGCAGTGCACTGTGTTTGAACATTGAGTGTTGGAGTCCTGTGCTAATTGGATGTTGTTTCTACTGCATTTAAGAGCATAAAGTGTATTCAATCATGGCAGAATTGCCTAAATGAGTAGGTATTATTATGAACTGTTTTTGGAATTAGAGATCTCAGACATTCTGAATGAGTAAGATCAAGGATTATGGGGAAGCACACTATGTTTTTGGAACAGGATGAGACTACATATTGTGGTGAAGTAAGACTGTGGATTATGAGGCATTGCAATGTGTTTGAACATTGAGTGTTGTGGATGAGTAAGTCCAGGTATTATGGAGAAGCATGTTGTGATTCAGTAGGACTGGGAGTCATAGGGCAGTCCACTATGTGAACATAGAATGTTGGAGTTCTGTGCTAATTAGATGTTATTTCTACTGCATTTGAGCATACAATGTATTCAGTAATGGCAGGATTGCCCCAAATGAGCAGACATCATTATTGACTGTTTTTAGAAATAGAGACCCCAGACACCCTGTGACTAATAATAATGGCTGGACAATCCTGCCTAGATGCTATGTGGTTGGACTTTCCAACTGTTGGAGGTTCCAGGAAGTACCCTGTAGCTGGACATTCCAGGTATTTTCTTGGATGGTCTACAGTGTCCTAGTGTTCAAGAGCTTTCAGGACTCAACTCCTCTTAGCAGCATTGTATGCACACAATTTAGGCTGCTAAGAGCAGTCAGGTAGGGGGTGACTTAATTGTTACACCACACTGCAATGTAACAATTGTTATTTTTCTTTGTGGATAGTGCAGATTGATTTTGGTCCCTGTTATCTGCCTCATTAGTGACAAAGACTTTTTTTTTGACAACAGATGTATGTTCTCAACTGTGCTTCTACCAGCTGTCACTGAACTCACACCACCACCTAATACTAGTTAATGGATTCCAATCATTGTCATGTTGGATGACACATGTCATTGGTGCCACTGCACATACTCTTTGTGTCGGATAGTGCTGGTGTAACAAAGGACCTTTGTACATATCTTACTTATATATTCATGGTCAATGTAGATAGCACCCTCAGTCAATTATACTGAACTAAGAGTGAGTCCCATTCATACTTACTATTACCATACCATACTGACTTTACCATAGAATAAGTACTTATATATCTATTCTAGGTACAGTCTAATATAGTCAATTATACTGAACTGAGGAATAAGTACTTATACATCTATTCTAGGTGTTACACTCTGTCTATACACTCAGTCCACTTTCAAACAGGTTATGGGTTCCTTGTCTGTCCTTTAAATCAAAGCGACAAACACTATCTACAGACCACATGGGCTATTCTTGGCCATTCATTTTATCATATCTATCATGCTGTGTCATGTACATCTGAATAGTCTAAAAGCTCTCTCCTGAGTCTCTATACTTGCTGAAATATGTATGAATTCCAGAACCTCTCTGGCCTCTGATTCCAGCATTCACCTCCATCACTTTACTCAAATGCCTCAATGATCCATCTTTTGAAGCACTCCAGAACTCAGTTTTGACACTACTTGTTCAATCAACAAAGGACCATCCTTGCAGTCCCACTGACATTCACTTCCTCATAGAAAATGCTCAGAATATCATCAATTTGAAGTGGACAAACCAGCCCTCTGCCTTCAGCACAAAAGTGGTGAGTGGTGGTAAAATCACAAAGTTCTGTGAAGGCAATCAGCCTGGTCACAACCATCCTGCAGGTGCCACTTGTTGCAAAAATTGTCAAACACTTAGACATCCTTGTCAAGGACACACAAAGCCCTTCTGCATACAGATAGGAGGAGGAATGGCCGGAAAGTCACTTACCAAGGCATGCACAGCTCAGGCTGCCAAATCCAATCAGAAAGGGAAGTTGGATGCCACCACACCTGCTGCAAAGTTCTACATCACAGTCACTGGACTGGATGGAAAACTGTGGTATGTAGACACTGCAAACAAACCTCACATCCCTACCAGCTCCAACTGAAACCACTGCATTCACCGGCATTGCCACACTTCCCTCAGGCAAAATTCACTCCACTGAACAATGGAAACATGCTGGATTCATGGCTTTGGAGGAGCCTTGCACTACCATTGACTGGAATAAAGATGTGACAATTATCACTAAACACATCTTAGCCACCAATGTATCTCCTATTCTCCAGGCCAAACATACTGCTCTCAGATCTCCTGATGCCATGCCTTTCTATGTTGATTCAGGTGTGACTGTCCACATCTCCCCCTGCAGAGAAGACTTTCTCACTCTTCAACCTATTCCTCCATAATCAGTCCAGGGACTCAGAGGATCCTCCATCACTGCCATAGAAGTTGGATCTATACAATTACATGTCACAAAAGGAGTGGATATCCTACTTGAAGATACTTTATACATCCCCAACTCCACGGTCTGACACATTTCAGTCAGTTCCCTTGCCATCAGATTGGGCATAGAAGCTCAATTTGATAACACATCCATTTGTATCATCAACTGTACTACCCATGCCCTTGTGGCACAAGGCCCACTCCACCCCAAGCAACATCTTTACTCCCTAGAACTTCACTCTGCTCTCACTCAACATTGCATCTTCACTGCTCAAGATGCCGCTGACCTCGATACATGGCATTACCACCTGGGTCACGCAAACTACCAGACCGTCATGGATATGGCAAAAACTGGGATCATACCAGGTATTCCCTCTATCGTTACCTCCAAAGCCCCCAAATGTGTCTCATGTATTGTCAGGAAGCAGACCCAAAACAAAGCAGAAAATTGAGATTATGAGAGTAGATTTGACTGGTTCAGAAGCTGTTGTAACACAAGACAGTTTTCGATATGTTATGAACCTTGTTGATGATCACACAAGTGAGAACTGGATGATCCTCCTGAGAAACAAGAAAGAAGCTTTTCCTCAACTAAGGGCCTGGAAGATTGCTCGAGAGACTGAAATCCAAGGGAAATTGGGCCTCTACAGAACAAGACATGATGGAGAACTTGAGAGTGACAAGATGGAAGCTTGGCTTCTTTTGCAAGGAATGGAGCAACAATTTGGAGCAGTGTGTACCTCTGCACACATAGGCCACATTGAATGCAAACACTCATGGTGAAAGCACAGGCTATGTGTATCACTCCCAGATGTCCTCCAAATATGTGGGGTGAGTTTTACCTCACAGCTTCTCATCTTCACAAATGTACACTTTCAAAATCGCTTGCTGGCGTCACTCCCTACAAGGCATGGTCAGGTTGATGCCCCAACTACTCTTACATGTGAGAGATAGGCTGCAAGGCTTTCATACTCATTTTTTCTACTCACAACCTGAAATTCTTTTCATGATCCATTGAATGCATTTTGATCAGGTATGGCCATAACTCCAAGGCCTATAGATGCTATGAGAGGACCACAGGGAAAATCTATGAAACCTACAATATAAGATTCTGTGAAATTCACGACAGCCATCCACCAATGAATGAGAAGTCTTGACACAACTGGAAGAAGATGTGATCGCCACTGCAGAGGAGCTCAATTATGATGACCATGACTCCCTCAATATCCAACCTCATATCCATATCCCACCTCAATGTTACATGATGATGGGTTAAGTCATGTAACAGGCAATAGATCCTCTAGTCATTCCATAACATTGCACAGTGTACCAGTCCCCACAGTGTACCAGCAATAGGATGACAATGATCAGTCTTGGGTATAACATTGTATATCCAATTCCTATATCAACTTGACTGCCTAGCTCAGTGGTTAAGAGCACCTGTCATGAATACAGGAGGTCCCAGGTTCGATTCCTGGTGTGGTCACACTTTTCAATCTAACACCCATGACCATGCACCCACCCAAAATCAAGGTGATATGAGTCAGGCTGGACCGCCTCAACCACCACACTCTATGTGCATACATATTCCCACAAAAGGCAGCAACCCGGTCAATGCCCCACCCTCTAGGACACAATAGGCAATCAATGAGTCAAGAATAGCAGAGGAGAGGGTCTGGGCAGCAAGAGCTGAGTGACGAGCACACATCAAAGAGGTAGACTTCATTCTGGATGACATTCCTGAGATCGCAGATCAGGCACAAGAGGTGCCCATCCAGGAGCTGGCAGAACAATTGGATCATGATTGGGAACTGCAGATTCCTGACCTGGCAAACATTGCATCAATGCAAGACCTCAAACACCTACTTGCAGCTGTGGAAGAGCTGTATAATGACCCCATGGCATCTGATATTCACAATGAGCCACAAACATGGCAGGAAGCAAAGACATCTGCTGATGCTGCAGCCTGGGAAGCATTGTACTGCGAGAAACTGGACTCCTTGAAACAAATGGATGTGTACAAACTTGTACAATGATCTGAGGTCCCCATGGGTCAAAAGGTTTGAACTGGATGACCAGTATTCAAGATCAAACATGACAAAAACAGAAAACCAGTTCAATTCAAAACTCAACTTGTCTTTTGAGGGTATGAACAGATACAGGGTAGGGACTATTATAAGACTACCTCACCAACAGTGTGCATGGAATCATGGTGCATTATTACTACTTTGTGTGACTCTAGGCTGGGACACTATGCAGATCAACATGAAGGCTGTGTTCCTATATGGCATTCTCCCTGAGGATGAAGTTCAGTATATGGCCCAACCTGAGGGATTCAAAGAAGCCAGGAAGGAGGACTGGGTCTGGATTTGTGAAGCATTCCTGAGGTTTGAACTTTGTAGAGAACTTTGTAGTAAATTTTTTAAATTGATTGCTGTATTGATAGAGTACTTGGTATAATAGGTTTCACTTGTAATCTGCTTAAGTAAAACCCAAATGCTAATCCTGCAAAAGAACCTAAGAAATTCGCTCCTGTGGGGAATTCTGAGTTCTGTCTGAGAGTTTACTGCCCATTTCATACTACCTCATATGTGTTCTCAGCAGTTAAAATGTGAAAAAAGCGAAAATAGATTTGATGGCATTGATGGATAATGGTGGACCCTTTCCATATATGTTCTGTATATATTTTTAGGATGTTTCACATATTTTCCCATCAATAAAATCTTGAAAAAGCGAAAAAGGGTTTAATGGTATTGATAGATGATGATGGGCCCTTTTATATATGTTTTCCCATCAATAAGACCAGCAAAATAGGGGAATTCATACCATGGACCATGAATGATAGACCTCTGAATAATTTCAAAGATTTCATATGTTTTCCCATCAAACAAGCATCAAAAAGCATCAAAAAAGCAAAAATTCTGTTATAGCACTGAAATACTGTTCATGGGCTGTTGAGGGTGCTCTGATATGATTTCAGAATATATTTAAAGAGATTTAATATATTTGCCCACTAAAAAGCAGAGAGAAAGGGATTGATGTGAAAAAATGCTTGTGGATGACCTTTCCAGCACATCCCATAGTCTAGGTAAATAAGTATAAAGAAACTCATCAAACACCAAAAATCTGCTCAGCAGTGAGCTCACTAATGATTAATGGGGATTTAGATGATTAAAGATACTATGATTTATGAGTTTGTAAATTTTCTGACCTGAAAGTAGGCCCAGATCAGATAGATGGAGGTTGTGCCACAGATCAAAAGTGACATGAAAGCTTTTCCACCTCTCCTATGGCTCCCTTTCATAATAATATATATTTGGCCTTTAAATATCTATGTACAGTACACAAGGACTAATATCCCCAGGAATCTCAATTTCTAAATGAGAATTGAGCTCAAAAACATGAATTCAACACTTTGTGGTGCATGTATAAACAGATGTAAACAGTGGCTGATGAAGGCTTCACCACCTGTTCTGTAGCCTCCCTGAAGGACAGATATATTCTTGACTGTCTCAGACATAAATACAATGCATAAGTACTAATACCTGCAAAAAAATTGAATTTGAGATGTGAAGTGAGATCAGAAGTACTAGATTGATGTTCTGTGGTGCAGAAATGGTGAATATCTCTTGAATCATGGCACCTTGTGCCCTCTAACTAGAATTTTCTGGATTCTTTGTTAGATCTGCTATTAAATTAGACATTTTTATGATTTTTATATGGATGTGACCCTACACACTTGTAGGAGTTTCATTCTTTACATGGTTGTGATTTTACAAAACATGGGCTACTTGGAAAATCATTTTGATGCTGTATATGTGTAATAAGGTATGTATTAAGCTAATAAGAACTGTCTTTGTGGTATATGAAGTGTTGTGGAAAGACAGAGCATTGACAATGCTCAAAAGGCATCCAAATGATGGCATGTACACACTGTCAAAAAATGTCCTTTTGATCTATTATCTTTCAAAGGCTATCTAATTGTTTTGTTCAAGTTCCCTAGTCTACAGGATATGTTTTAATAACTATAATAGCATTCACATGAAATTTATGAGTCCATAATCAGCCTCCACAATGACCACAATGCTGACACTGCAGTGGTGGGTTTGTCAAAAATGCCTAATCTGGTCATGCCCAAAAAATCCCAAGAGGCAGTTCATTGCCATGTTTGGCAGTTGAACCATGCTCTCACCATCTCCACCGCACGTGCTCCCTGGCTCCAAAGGCCTCTAAACGTTACAAGGTAAGTCCCATATCATATATCACTAATTTTATATAGTCCAGCTAGCTAATTTCTTCATTTTCTTTCTTTTTTATAGTTATTTCTTTATCTCATGCTCACAGTACTCAAGGCAACAATGGAACACCCTCCTCTGCTTCAAACACAATGTGAAGCAGCTTTTGAGGTGAGGAAAAGATGAGGAGAGGCAGGAGACCCATGAAGCAGGAGACCTGACAGGTGTGTGGCCAAGGCCATGCCTCATTATGCCACTCGCCCAACCCACCCTTCATAGCTCTCCAGCCAGCCTCATATGACCTCTATGCCCCACAATCAATCCCCTCCACCCATCCTCTACCTGTTTGCCACCTCCGTACCTACTACCATGCACCAAGAACCTCTGAGAAACACTGCCAACCCTGCCACATCACACTGCCATGAGACTCAAGCTTGGTGACCACCAACATGACAGCCTAGCACACCACCAACCAAACCCCCCACCCCACAATGCCAGTTACCACCCACTCTCATCTCACACTCCATCACTATCATACAAAGCACCAGACTTGTGAGACGCCTGCTATGCAGGCAATCACACTCTCTGGTGCTGCTATGCATGGAATGGGAGGAACAGATGAGATGGTCCACACTCTGCTGCCATGTACTTGAGCCTGGGAACCAGCACCCTCCCCCCCATCAATCCTGCATCCCTGAGCCCAAGGCCTAACCAAACTGCATATGTGTGTGCCCAGTACAGAAGCACAAGGCCCAGGAGGATGCCAGTGCAGAGGGAGATGATGATGTGGATGGAGCAAGGGTCGATGTGAGGGAGTGAGGAAATTGATGCAGGTGGAGGGGGTGAGGAGGCAACAAGGCAACAAGACAGATGGGGGAGGGGACAAAGCAGGTAGTTAGAAGATAGGACAGGGTAGACCCCAGGGTTAGGTGCATTATACAATACCATTAGCTAGCTATTGACTATGAAAACATCAGATCCCATCAACATAATTTTCCCAATCATTCTCAGCTCCAATGTCATTGACCTCTGGCAAACAAGCAACAGATGAGATGTCCCCACTATGAACCATTCCAAGAAGGCTCCAGGTTCCGAGGCACATCAAAGCACACGTCATTTGTGCCAAAAGCCTGTTGCAGGTGTATGAGATCAAGATATGGCCCCTACTGAACGCACATTCAACATCTGTGGATGTAGCTGTGATCATGATTGTCAGTAATACATAACATCAATAAATTGGACTACATGCCATGTATTGACAGGTAGTCAAGCACCATTCATGCCAGATTAGGCCAAATAACCTTCTTGGAGACTCACCACTTCAATACATCTGTGACATGCTCAGTGGGAGTGTTGAGGTATGTTGCGAGTTCATCAATAATCTGTGCCTCAGGCTGTGGTGTATATGCAGGGATGGTGTCAAAAATGTTGGTTTTCACAGGCTTTGAACTTGCCTGGAGAGAAGGTTCAATAACAAAAGTAAGTTGATAAAACAGAGTCTGAGCTCACGTTAGCTTCAATAGACTGTGTTTGTGTGGGTGCTGGTTTTGAAGTATACTGACATTTGTAAGAGTGGTCAAACTCTGTCTGAATAATGTCCTTTGCAGTATCAATCCACTCAGCTGTCCAATGAACAGCTCTGAAATATTTGAGTTTGTGAGAAGGGTGCACGAGAACTGTAACAAGTAACCATGTCAAGAGAATGATATATGATGCCAAGACATATACTTACTCATAGCAATTCCAATACAACTCTGAGCTATCAGTCAGGTTATTTGTTGAGAGTCTTCTTGCCCAATGCAAGGACAGCACGAATAGCTGGACCAAATGTGACCCAGTTCAGTGTAGCTGTGATCAAAACTGAGTCAACATGGTCCATTGCAGGAATGACAGTAGCTAGGCTTGATGTACCTTGGGAAAAGAAGAGTGTCACATGCTTAAAAATCTGGGGTATGGCAGAGAGGGTAGTGGTATGAGTCAAGTTGAGGTGGTTCAAGTTGCGATAGCCAAGTCAACACTAGCAGTGATGGGCAATGATGTGATAAAAATAATGTGAGAGATTCATCAGCTTGGTAAAATGCCATGTAAGTCAGACATACCTCTAACACTTCACCCAACTGTTTCACCAGTGCCCACTCACTTATGTCAAGCTCATACTTGCATAGACCATTCTCCTTGTCTGATGTCATCATGTCTATGGCCTCTATACTCAAGTGCAAAACATAATATGTTGTAAGTCGAGTTCCACCTTGTTTGAACATCACATGACATCTGTCTAATGTTTAGCTCCTTTGTTTTCAGTAATTTGTCCCACTTTGGAAGGAGGAGTATTGATGAGTGGATCATAGAAGATGAGATCTTGCGAAGCTGCAATTTCTGTGAGTTTTTATATTCTTCATATTGTTCTCAACTGGCTTACCTTGACCAACAATAGCTTAATAGGTCAAACACTTGCATCAAGCTCCTCATGGTCAACTTTCAACAAGAGCTCCTGTTCATCCTCTCACCATTCAGTTGGGTCATCATTGCCATGGTCCCCAACATCTCCTCTACCCTGGAGCTGTGAATGTAATTCTTCAAGCTGTGTTTTGAGATTCTCAACACCTGCTCCTTTTGCAAATTCCTGCAGCTTTTTCTCAGCCTCATCAAGAGCTTTATCTTCTTTCCCTTTCTTCACATCAAATTGCCAAACAACTGTCTTTGCCATGAGTGTGAGTACATGGTTGAAAAATTGAGCCAAGTTTGTCTGTCCAGGGAAGTCCTTGACCAGGACTTCCATCTTGTCAATCATGACAATGTTAGGTGACTTGTTGTTGCAAGTGACACCAAGAGTCTTAAATAGCAGGATGTATATGAAGTCTAACCTTATGCTTGATACCAAATTCTTTCAGGAGACCTGCAAAGACTGTCACAAGATTAGCACCTGAATGCAAACAGGCATCTCCACAAAGTCCAGGAGCATGAAAAATGGCTCCCTGTCCTTCTGAAAGTGGACTGTTATCACAATGAAGGCTCAATGGTTTGGCAAGGTCCACACATCAGTGGCATAGTTCAGTGCTCCGTCATACTCCTACATATTGGTGAGTCTTTTGCATGCCTCATTATTCATCAGCTGACTCACTTTCAGCATTTTTCTAATCCTCTCCCATGTCTTCTTAAATACTTCTTTCACATCTCTTGAGATTGTTGACCGTGAAGGTATATATGTCTGTGGCCTTCCTGTCTTCATTAACGTGATGAACCCTCGGTCCTTCACAATGTTGATGAGGTAGGCGGTAATAGACTCGTCAGATGTCAACTAATGTCGACGCCTTAAGAATTTATGACCGGGTACGTTGTTGAGTGCGTGGGCTTCGTGTATTTCAACTCAAATCACAACTAGCAGTAGTGTAGAAAGATATTGGATTTGTATATATATAATAAGTAGATTTGTATGCTTTAGCTCGGTCCAATTCAAGCTTATTCACACTATAATATAATGGTTTCGATCTTCTATTCAAAACCGAAGTAATAAGCACAAAAGAACCTAAAGGATCCGCTCCCTGGGGATCCCCAAGTTCTGTCTGTACCAACTTGTTTTTACTCTTCTTTTCTCCCAGCTTTTATAGCATCGTTTCTGCGCATGGGCCTGCAAGATTTCGCCGAATTTCAAGCCGCCTGACCACACCAGCTGACCCTATAGAATGATAACTCATAAGGTCGTCAAAACCTCGGATTTTTAGAGTTATTGCAGCCAGAAGTATGTCCCTGCTTCTTTTCCTTCTTCTTCTTGCTTGATTTCCACTGTAATGCTTTTATACAACTAGAAACATGTTTATTTCTTTTATCTGA
>JABAJS010007900.1:0-13424 GCA_018221635.1 Tephrocybe sp. 10521TJB
TTAGGATTTTTCCGCAGTAACTTCGCGCCATCAGAGGCCAACGCGAGGGGTCGTAAGTATCTGACAGGGGATATTTTCGAACTCGCGTCCGTTTCGAGATATCCAGTACAACGGACCGGAATGCGCTACACCACCTCTTCGCCCGGTTTTTTTAAAATTTGAGTGCACCAATCTAGTAGGTTTCGAACTGCACTCGGCCGTAACGTTAAGTTTGCTAGCGAACTCGCGTAAGTACTCTCACAGATACTGATATCAATTTGAAACGATTAAAAAGGCCATAACGTGCGTTCATTGGAAAGGAACTGTCATATTGGCGATTGAGGCATCGATTACACTCTGGACGGACGCGAGGGATGTTGACAACACAAATCATATGTGGAAGTCTCTCGATTGGATTCATCTGCTACTTATGTACTATCAAGACTGGACCGAAGATAAACTGTCAGGGACATTTTTCGGATTGAGAAACGCGGAAACTCACCTGTGGACCTGTGTACGGGCGACCGCCGTACATAGTTCATGATTCGAGCTCCAAAGCGTCGAAGGCAAGGTCACGGCCCTTCAAGGCCACGGTGCCAATCCGGATGTGGTCGGGACCCTTGCGCGCCTCAAGGTCCCAATCGTCGAAGTTACGGTTCTTGACCACAGTGCCAATCCTGATGTGATCAGGACCCTTGCGCGCTTCGAGCTCCATGTCGTCGAAGGTAAGGTCACGGTTCTTGACTACAGTACCAATCCGGATGTGGTCAGGACCCTTGCGCGCTTCGAGGTCACGGTCCGCTACTGTTGAGATGGAATGGGTTTTAGTTTAAGTATTAGGCAGAGAATGAGACCGTAGCTTACCTCGAGCCTCGAGCTCCGCAGCACGAGCGAGAATATCGGCCTCGATCTCGCGCACAAAGAGAGCATCGACAATTGTCGAAGCTACATCACGAGTAGTGAGCGCGTCGACGGGAACGGGTACAGCGCTGGATGAGATCACCGACAGCAAGCAGGCGATGACGGCGGGGGCTATGGTTGAAGTCTTCATGTTTGTAGGTAGAATTTGTAGTGACGCTGCTCAGCAGTGAACGTAGAATAGACTTCGTGACGGTTCTGACCAGCAGAGCAATGAAGAAACAGGAATCAATGTGATCATCGCCTTTATAGCGAAAATCTCATAACACGCTTGTCGATAATAAAATATGTCAATATTATTAGGAGAAAGCCTGAAACCCGAATACACACATGCAGCATACTGATGTACCTGAAACACATACTGATGTAAACGACTGCGACCCTGTACGCATCTACGTCATCCATCCCTCCTCCTCCATGGCCTCCCCCTTACATCACACTGCCACCTGGTGCCGTAAGACTCTTCAAGAGGTTCCCCTTAGCCTTTAAGCGCCTACCTTGAGTCCTTCATTACACGTCCCATTGGTATCTTACTATTAGAGCGCCACCGGTACTATTAGGTATCAGGTACGTATCTAAATGTATCCGAGGCACAATGGAGTATTCTTATTTGGGATTTCCGCAATAACCTCGCATCGCGTATAGACCCCAGCGCAAGAGAAATCCAAGGGTCGTATCTGCAGGGCTCGCGTCCGTTCCAAAATATCCAGTACATCGGATGCACAGCACTGCCGGATTCGAGTTGCGGGCCCCGTTTCCAGATCAACCAAACCAGTAGGCTTCCTTCTTCACCGTCAAACCCGCGCTAGGCCATAATGTTAGCCCATCCTTTCGACTCGTGTAAGTTGTACCTGAACTACATACTTACTTCGTGCTCAACCCCACACGATACGTACTGTCAATTTTCATTATCAACGCCCCACGTCCTCATCTAATCTTTCGTTTATTCCGCCCGGACTTTGCCCGACATGCCCGACATGGACTGAAGCGGAGTAAGCCAGCTCCAAGCTGCTCGTCAATAATTCGTGCGTACGCCAATGGTAAACTCCTACGCTTCGCGTCCTAACCATTTTTGCACTGTTCGCTCCTTTAGCCACAAAGCCACGTTACCGATCAACTACCCCATACCGTACGCATAGATTCAATGAAGATCCATTGATAGGCGCTCGTGATCTCCATGCAGTGCTCAATGCTTATCACCCCGCCACCATCAAAGATACATACGTGCACAGATCCTCAAAATGGACACTTACTTAATATGTTGGATTATGAACAGCAGTCGTCTTCGTGGCTGCTTTTTATTATTGTATGTCCTTATCTCTTGCCCCAGTTGGAAATTCAAACCGAAGCTGACACCGCCCCATTCGCACCCTATTCTTTCCAGAGCGGAAATCGCTACCTGGTGTGAGGTCTACGTAAGGCCATAAAAAACTGCAAGGATTGGGTGGCGATGATTCCCAATGCACATGCATAGACTCTTTACATTCACAGCAAAATTTGTAAAGATTCAAAATATAGGGACATTGATCAATCGGAAGTCGTACCAAAAGACTTGGAATACAGACAAGTGGCTCGGCTGCCGCTCCATACTAGGATTGCATTGACGTCGATTCCAAATGTTTTTCTGTATTGGAGCGAGGGTATTTAAACATTCCTTACACGCATATATTACTAAACACTACTAATAAAAAATTTAATACCAACAATCACCATGGAGGATGGGATCTGAATGCTGGAAATCTTTCCATTGGAACCAGGAAGACAAGGACGATGACATTTCACTCACCAAACTCGCAGACTTAGTTAAGTGAAAATGGTCCCAAGAGGTCTAAGGGCGTGAATTTTGTCCGAGAACAAGGTGCGGACTTGATGTAAATGTAAGTGAGATTCCCAATGAATGACGCAAAATTTTCTCAGCCAACACAATATTGAATCTTTTGGAGACCGGATCCTGAGCGGATCACAAGGATACTGCAGATGGTCCACTATGTCTAAGATGAAAAGAGATGACGAATACATATACGAGGATCTCGCACAATTCCTGGGTCTGCGACTGTCAAAGAATCCAAATGTCGCGGGTGGAATTCAAATGTTGCGCAAACGGGGCGGTAACAGCTCGTACAATTCCAACTTGTAAAGGCCAAGGAATACAACAGTGAGGCCTATGGCTTCGAGATAGCGCTTCCACGTGGACATCCCAAAAGGGGCTGAAATGGATGTCTGTTATACATATGTGGTTATGATAAACTTAGATGACTCGCAAGGTAATTTTTAGGAGGCATGGAGACTCGTAATTGATATCCACCGTGACAAAACACATACATTGAAGCCTCTTGGAACATCATGATGGCCGTGCATCTTGTGAATTCACCATGAGGCGGCTTAGATGTGTAGGAATAGAAGGGGTTGTTTCTGCATGGACGACACTTGGTGAACGTGGTGGACGTTCTGCGGAGTTTGCCGCCGAGGCACAGAGAGAGGTGGCAGTGCACAGATATTGCAACTGATTCGAACAACATTCCCTCAATCTGCAACATCGACGTTATGAGAGGGCCTGGTACAGTCGCAGATGCAGCGAAAATCATCAAACTGATTCAGGAACAGCATGAATGGATCCGTAAGTTTGAATAGTCCCTCACGACAATGGTCTTGTTTCTTGACACCGTCTCGTCTTTTAGTTGGCTATCGTATGCATCCTTAGTTCTGTTAATATATATGAAAACAACTACTTGACTAGAAAATACGACGCTCCCTACCATTGCGGTTGACTATCTCAAAGCCAAGGTCGACAGTAGCCGGGTAAGCACACCGTTTGTATGGATGTCTTTTGATATCGACGCATGCCAATACTTCAGCCAGTATCTTTGAAAAGCCCGATTGTTGATGATATCTCCACGATTGATCAAAATCTCTCTGATGCAGAGAATCCATCACACGCCGAATTATGTCTCAATTAGAAGATCATTTGTCAGATATCAATACGGAAGTCTGGGAACTACAGCTCCAGATGAACGCGGCGCTCTCTACCTTTGAGTACCCTCGAGACCAGACTACTAAGCTCTGTGATGAGCATTTCTATTGCGAGGGAAGGGTAGCAAAGTGCAAAGGGCTTCTGTCACTTCTCCGTGACCTCCCCGAGGAACTTCTAATCATCATCTTTCAATTGGCAGCTGCAGATCAGAACTCCGTCCCCTGCAGCTCCGTGCTTTTGCGCCTCTCTCGTGTTTGCTCTCATTGGCGACAAATTGTACTGGGCTTACCGAACATTTGGAATCGTAAGACGCAAGAAGAAACTCTTTCTCTCCAACACACGGAATCCGATCTACTGTCTTTGCGATTCTCAAGTTACAACGGCCTTCTCCCCACTAGCATCGCCCCCTTCCACCATCATCTATCCCATGTCTATATCAGGGCATTTTCAATCAACCTATATCACCTCCTCTTTTTCCCTGGCGCACGGGAGCTTGCACTTCAAAGCCTCATGATTCAGGTGGACGAGTTAAAAACCGCTATTCCAAAAAATCAACACACACACTGATATGCTCGAGCATGTCCCAATTTCGCATTTATATGTCTAATACAACGGACGCAGAAAATACGGGGTCTCAATTGAGCCAATTGAAAGCCATCTTCATCTTCCTACGCTTACCACAGTCGAATTAGTTACTGATCCAGTGGATTGGGTCGTTTATATGCCGCTATCAATATTCCTCCCTTCAATCTCTCATAGCTTCAAATCTATTCGAAAATTCACCTTGATCAATATTCAATGCACCAAAGACGAGTTAATTTCTTGCTTATGTCACATGAACGTCCTCGAGGAACTCGTTTTATTTGCCACCAGTGAAGCATTCCTGGCGTGCTTCTTACCTTCCCTTTCGATCGCATCCTCATCGCCACATAACCTCGGGAACATCATCTCGGTATCTATTATGCTTTCTGAACCAATTCTTTGGGGAAGTAACCACATCATGAGGATTTGGGCTGACTTGATTGTTTCATGGATGAAAGAGGATTGGCGGCGGCAGTGCCTTCGTGCTGTTTTATTTTGCTATATGACGTTGGTCGACATGCTTGACATACGTGCCCTCATAAGCTTCCAAGAAGACTTGGAGGAATTCAAAATGAGACTGGAGCAATTGGAACGTAAGGGGGAGAGTGGCTCTGGATTCACCATCTCGACTGGCATCCATGACTACAGAATATGGGACTACGAGTTCTCCGATTGGACAAAAATCACTTAGTGCCTTCATCTTCCGTTAGGAATTTGTTATACTTCTTGTCCTCCGTATACTGATCATTTTCGTCGAGGTTGCTGCGCGACAGGTGTCTGATATGTTAGCGGGAGCATCTAAGGTAGATGCCTTCGGTAACGTATCATTTTCTTCTCTTTGCCATTGAACAGTGGTCTTACCATTTTGGATTTTTGTATCTACGAGTGTACTCAGTGCCTATATATATGTGTATAACCCCCGATCTCCTGCGATTCTCTATATGCATATGGTACCAGAGACATTTGAAGGACGTTCGTAGCACCTGTACAAGTATTTGATGTGGGTGAGGTTTGCAAGATCCCAGAGAGGTGTACGCGCGCCGTATTGAGTAACAGGTAGGATGCGTTGAAATATCGGGAGCTCATTAAGGAGCAGTAAAATAATTGAGGGTACAACCGCACATAGACCAGGAGTCATGAGACAAGGTGGACGGCACACGAATGCAGCATCAACCTTGAACATCCACTAGCTGAATAGATTCAATGCAGTAAGTGACTTTTGCAGTTCGTATATGAGAAAAAGACGGATGCATACCACGCGAGTTTTTCATACTGAAGAGGCAACCCTTGGACAACATGTAACGTTTCAAAATAAGTTTAATCAACCAGGTAGAGATCAATGAGGGCAGGTGACAAGAGAATGGATCAAAAAGATGTAGTTCCTACCGTTGTCTGTCCTGCTCATAAATCGAATTGATTTTAGGTCTGTGTCTTCAATATCAATGTACAACCAATTCAGTTGTTATTAGCTAAACTTGAATGCTGATATAATTCCCCAACCTACTGTTGTTTAACTCGCTACCGCTTAGATGAGTGTAAAAAACGGACGCACAAGATATGGTCTTCAGCCATCTTCGTCTTCCCGCGCTGACCAGTCGAACTAGTTACTTCTCCGTCCCATCGGGACATTGAGATGCTGCTGTTAATATTCCTCCCCCCAATCCTCAATAGCTTAGAATCCATTCGAAAGCTCAGCTTGATCAATATCCAATGCGCTAAGGACGAGTTAATGTCTTGTTTTTGGTCACATGAACGTCCTCGAGACTAGCTATATCCACTACCAGTGAAGCATTCCTGGCATGCTTCTTACCTTCCCTTTCAATCACATTCACATCGCTGTTTAACCTCGGAAACATCATCTTGCTATCTATCATGTTCGTTAAACCAAGCGTTTTGGAGAGTAATGAACTTATGAAGGGTTTGGCTGAGTTGATTGTTTCATGGACGAAACACGATGGGCAGCAGCAGTCCCTTCGGGCCGTGCGCTATGCGATGGTCGGCGATGTGGACATACATGCCCTCACAAGCTTCGAAGCAGACTTGGAGAAATTCAAAATCAGATTGGAGCAATGGAGACGTGAGGAGGAGAGAGAATATGGAGTCACCAACTTCACTGTCATTCGAGATTCATGGAGAGACGACATGCCCGATTGGGTAGAAATGGTTTCGCCGTATACAGTTTCGTCGATGTTGCTGCATGACAAGTTGTGTCCGATAAATGGGCGTGACCATCTATATAGATGCATGGTAGTAACTACAATGTATCCTTTTATGCACCTAAAATTGAACAATAGGACGGTTTATCAGTGACACAGGGATACTGAGAAAGTATCCTCACCAGCCCCATACACGACTTCGAAGATCCGATTTCATAGGTAAGCTTCAATTTAGGGCTGAATTTCACCCACTGGGAAATTTATGGCTAGAATTGAGACACTTACGGCGCCATCGTCCATGCCTGCGTGTCACGTACACGCACCCTTGGGAATGGGTTGTTGGCGTTGGTAGTGGGGTTGGGCTCGACTATGATCAGTGACCGATGACGGTTCGATGCTGTTACCGTGGAGATTCTCGTGACTCAATTCCAGTAATTCCAGTTCGAATTCGATTCTGCGAAGAGTTAATATGACCAATGGGCTGGCGAGGCGTCGTGATACCACTGCGTTAAATCCGCAAAGAAAATCCTGATTAAGGTTTCCTGTATTGTTAGAGATGCGATAAGGCGTCCAGTACCTGTATCAAGGCGCACTGTTAGACATGTGCTAGGTCGAGGAATATGATGCACGTACCTAGTTCCCTCCTGCTACCACACAACAAGATGTTCAAGCGAGTTTTGCTTGAGTGAAGTTCACTGCGTGTAAAATAATCGAGAGTGTGTGTAGTACGCCAGAAGTTGTGAGACCAAGTCTATGAGATAACAATGGGAATATGCGGTCCAGGGCAAGATCCGCTACCTGAGAGGAGTAAATGCAGAATCCAATGTTCCCAAGCACAAAGGAGAGAAAGACGCCTACGCTCGCCGGCTTTTCGTACTGAGGCAACTTGGACGATATGTAAGGGCCGATTCAAGCAGCTTCAAGTGACTAGGCAGAATCATATGAAATCAGAAGAGAAAGACGGACCAAAAAGACGTAATTCTTACCATTGCCTCTGTCGTTGTTGAAAGTTTCCTATGTTGAACTCGGTAGTACCACTATTCACCACTCAGGTGAGTAAATCCTTGGGGATCAACATTAGACGTCTGTGCTAGCTCAGCCGAATACACAGGAACCAGAGGGGCTGTCTCTTCATCGACGACGCTGACAGAGTCAAACTCCGAAACTGAACATCGCTATGTTGAGGTGGCAGTGCATGATGTGCCTTATCAGATTTCTTGACTCACATTCTGAACAACATCTTCTCATCTTCACACGTTGGTTATGACAGAGCCCTGTAAAATAGGGGATAGACAAGAAAGCAAATCGGATGAAGCGAGAATCCTCGAACTGATTGAGAAACAACGTAAATGGATCCGTAAGTTCGAAGTCTCCTCATAGCAATGTAGTTGTTTGCTGACATCGCTCTGTCTTCTAGTTGTCTATCGTATGCATCCTCGGATTTGTTGATATATATATGAAAATAATTCACTTGACTAGAAAATACAACGCTTCCTACTAATACGGTAGACTATCTCAAAACCAAAGTTAACAGTAGCCGGGTAATCATCTTATCGTTTATATGGATGTCTCAGGCTGTGATACGATGCAAACACTTTAGCTAATATCTTTTAAAGGCGCAATCATTGTCAATTTTTCTATGATCGGTCAAGACCTCTTTGATGCAGAGGAATCCACCATACGCCGAATCACGACTCAACTGGAAGATCATCTGTCAAATATCGATACGGAAATCTTATAACTACAGCTCCAGATGAGCGCAGCGCGCTCTCTCGTTGAGAAACTTGAACGCCATATTACCGAACTCTGTGACGAGCGTTCCTATTGAGAGGGCAGACTACTAAAGTGTAAAGAGCTTCTGACGTCTCGCCGTAACCTGCCCGTGGAACTTCTCATCATTATCTTTCAATACGCAGTTGCAGATCAGAACTCCGCCCACTGCGGCGCCGTACCTTTGCACCTCTCTCGTGTTCGCTCTCAGTGGCGACAAGTTGTACTGGGCTTACAGAACCTTTGGAATTGTAAGACGCAAGAAGAAGCTCGTTCTCTCCAATACACGGAATCCGATCTACTGTCGTTAGGATTCTCAAGTGCCAGCCTCAAATAATGCTCCCTGCACACTAGCATCGCTCCCTTCCATCATCGTCTATCCAATATCCATATCAGGACGGCTTCAATCAACCTATATCACCTCCTGTTCTTCCCTGAGGCGCGGGAGCTTCCACTGCAAAGCCTCGCGATTGAAGTGGACGAGTACAAGCCATTGTTCCAAAACAAGCAACACACAGACTGATATGCCCAAGCATATTCCAATTTCGCATTTGTGTGTATGGAGCAACGGGCGCACAAAATATGCTTGATTAATATTCAATGCGCCAAATACCAGTAAATTTCTTGCTTTTGCCACATGAACGTCCTCGAGGAACTAGTTATATCCGCTACTGGTGAAGCATTCCTGCAATGCTTCTTACCATCCCTCTCAATTGCCTCTTGCGCATCCCCATCGCCGTATAACCTTGGAAACATTATCTAGTTGTCTGTAATCACTCGCCTGAGGGTTATAGAGAGTAAGGAACTTACAAAGGGTTTTGCTGATTTGATTGCTTTATGGATGGAAGTGGAGACAGTCTCTGCATATTGTGTCCTCTCGCTATATGATACGGTCGACGATGTGCCTAGCTTAGGTGCCCTCATAAGGTTTCAACAAGACTTCGAGGAATTCGAAATTAGACTAGAGCGATGGGAATGTAAGGGGGGGAGTGGGTCTGGATTCACCATCTCGATTGCCATCTACGATCCCGAGGACTACGACTTCTCCGATTGGGAAAAAATGCCTTAGTGCGTTTGTGGCCCTTTAAGAATGTAGTATACCTCTTGCCCTTTGTATACTCATCAATTTTGTCGAGGCTGCTGCATGACAAGTGTCTGGTATGTATATGGACGCGAGCCCTTAAGGAGATGCATTTGGTGGTAACTTAAACATATGATTTTCTTCTCTTCACCTAAAATTGAACAATCGTCTTACAATTTCGACTTTTCGCATCTACTGAGCGTACCTAGGGCCTATGTAGCCCTAAACTCCCCGTGATTCTCTACACGTACACGCTACCAGCAAGACATGGATGCCCGATCTATGCTTGGGAAGCATCCTCATCAGCCCCATATACCGTCTCGAAGTTCCGTCTCTTCATGCCTATAGCTTTGGTTTGAGACTGGATTTGAGTCGATCTGGTTAACAACTGTAAAAATTGTGATTCTGCCACTTGATATTTTTTACGGCACCATCATACACGCCTGTCTCTTGTGCATCATATCTTGGAAATCGGTTGTTGGCGTTGATAGTGGATTGGACTCGATAATGATTCGATGTTGTTGCCGTGAGGAATCTCCCAACTCGGGTGGTGTATATGAAGCTTCGTTATCTGAACTCGACGAATCAGGGGAGGAGGAATAGTCAGTGTGGGCAGGAGGAGGGAAAAAGAAGAGGTTCGAGGCTAGTTCAAGTTCAATTTTGTTGCTTCAACCACTTGTCCTGCGGGGTATCGTGTTGCTGCTGCCTTACGACTGCGAACCTATATGCTCAGAGGCGCGACGAGGAGTCCTGTACCTTTAGTAAGTAGGATTATAAGATATACGGTGGAATGAGGAATATGCTGAACGTATTTTCCTACCGTTCCTAAAGAACAAAACGTTCCAGCGAGTTTCGCTCGAGTGAAGCTCACTGTACATGTCTTTCCTGGTTAAAGTATAAATATGTGGTAAACGAGGGAGGAAATGGAGGCACGTAAGATGATGGTTGGGAGAATTGACTGATCTTGTAGTGTTTGGTTGGCCTTGTAATCGAGGGTCTATTTTTTGATGAGGAAGAGAATCTGAGCATTTTGGATACGCTTCTCTCGAAGCTGAATGGTCCGCTTATCTAGATATGTTAGAAGGCCTAGCTAGGGCAGCGTCACGGAGTCTGGATTTTCGACGCGAATTGATCGATGCATGTGATTATACAGCCACTTTGATCTGATGATCAAAGTCAACACCAAGGACCTAAAGTTGTCCGGGCGTCCTTGCGTGATCACAGTTCCTATCTGCCAAAAGTGCGCCCCCATCGAGACTTCGTTGATGCTAAAACACTTGCCCATTTTGCATAGAAACCCGTCCTCCATCGGCAGCTAACTCAGTGCGCTGTCACGGACTCGCAGTGGGTAGTGAGTCTGTCCTTCAACAAGTTTGACATATTACTCCAATTTGACTTATTTACAGCGAACTAAAGTCTGAAGATCTGAAGCCCCGAGGATCTGCCAAGTTCCAAGTTCGGATATCGATGCTTGTCACCCTTGTCGCAGCGGAAATATGAAATCGAGGCGACGTGTGTTATCATGACAGGGTTATAAAGCCTGATGCTACTTATTTGTGTCCACCATCAACCTTCCCCCAAGTTCGTTCGTTCCTTACTTCTCTTCTTTCTTTCTGTCACATTTTGCGCCAGAAGAGTGATTTCGTTCCTTCGCCCGCACTTTTTTCTTTATCACTTCACTTCATCTTTCCCATCCTATGTCTTCTTCTGCGGATACCCCCAACATCGCCGTGATTCCTCTCCCGGCAGGGTTCACCCTCGAAGAACTATATGTATTTCAATATAACGTCGGTACGCCCATCTTTCTTTCTCATGCCTTTCCTCCATTCGCTAACTCCTGACATGCGACAGTAACGATCGCTATCACGGCTGCTATCACGTTTGGCATCATCGTTTGGGATTAGTGAGTGTACGCACCGTCTTTCATGCTCCTCTTTAACTAATGGTAAATTCTCCCTTCGAAGCTTCTACCTCCTCCCCGATGAATACAAATTCTACCAAACAGCCCATAAATCAGACTGGCGGACGCTCGCGCCTTACACGTGAGTACACCTTCCATATCACTCATGACAATCTCACCCATCGCCGTGTACAGATTCATGATCCTCCGCTGCTCAGGCGTCGTCTCCCTCCTCGCTTCCATGTGCATTTCATCCTTCCAAAGCCAGCATTGTCAAGTCGGGCTCGTAGTCAGCCAAATCGCTGCAATAGTTGTCACCGCAACGTCCGGGATCGCATTCGGGTACCGCGCCATGGGCGTCTGGAGATTTCAAAATAGGAGAGCCACGGCCGTAGTATCGAGCATAATAGTAGTCATGTGGTCATTAATGGTCGGTGGATGGGTGAGTACTCTCTTTCCTCTCAACCTCGCCCCAGAAGCTCAACACCCCTTCACGGCATAGATCGCCGTCGCCTCCCAACTCCGCGTCACATCCGGCACAAGCATGCCCTTCGGTTCCAACTGCCTGTTCTCCCCCTTCATTGCCTGGCTCCCCTTAAGCCACGGCCTCTCCTTCCTCTTCAACATCACTATCCTTGCCCTCATGCTCATGAAACTCCGCGAAAACCGCGAACACCCCTCCCCCTTGCATCGAATCGCCTATACAGACTCGCTGATCCTCATCGCGATTGCGACGGGTGCTAGTGTGACCGTCTTAACGCTCCATGGACTTGGGGAGGCATACCAGACTACCAAACAGATCGCGATGCCGTTCTCGACACTTGTTAGTGCGACTATGGGTGCGAGGGTTTTCCTTATACTTAGGATTACGCCCCCGGGAGTCGAAGGGTCAACGGCGAATCGGACTCCGGCTCCAAATTATACGTTTACGCACTCGGTCATTCAGCAGCAGCAGAGGTTTGAGGACGATAAACCCTCGGATGGGTATGGGTTGACTCACAACACTCCACCCGCTGCACCCCACCCTGCCCCCGCGCCAGCGCCAACAGCGGACTACACATATCCCTTCGACTCCAAATCGACTCCTTCCTCAAGCCCATACAGCGCATCCTCCAAGACGAAATTCCTCCCTCCCTCGACGACGTCCCCCTCATCTGCCTCCTCGTCGCCCAAAACTCCCTACGCGCGCAATCTAGCAGTCTCAACACCCCACGCCTCCACCTCCCCTTCCTTTGCCCCCTCCCCTACTCCTGCCTCTTCCGCCTTCCACGCCCCACCAATCTCACCAAACCTAAGACACAATGAATACACCACGTTCCCTGACCCGCCTAGCCCGCCCCAGCCAGCGGGGGTAATGGTGATAAGGAAGGATAGCATGGATGTGGAGGTGGATGCTGAGACGCCGTTGTTGCAGACTAAGTTTGGGGGGTTGCCTGGTGTATTCAAAGATGGCAATGGCAATGGGAAGGCGGGGAAGGGAAAGGGAAAGGGAAGAAGGGGGAAGAAGAATAGTGAGGACGGGGAGGACATGAAATCGGGATGGGTTTGATTGGGTGTGGAAGCTTGGAATTTCAGTCATTTCGACGAGGATTCAGGAATGGTAGAATTCGCTCGGACGATGTATACTGTGGTTCCGTTCGTTAACGTCTTCAAGCACATTATTTGTGTTCTTACCTATTTGTATTTAATGGACATAAGTTCCACGTACTTATATGCATGTATGTATATTTATCCTTCGCATGCTCGATCCCTCTTTTCCAAGGACTGTCTATTTAACTCTTATTACTGTTTTTTGGGGGGGATGATAGATGAGTGGCTGTCGAATGAATCATGTTCATGTAGATCTTTGGAATGCTGAACTGATAACTGGTGGGTTGTGTGGGTGAGCACGAGCTCAAGCGAAACACGTGGCATCGCCGAATAATTATCACCCCTTTTTGGTGGACGGACCATATATGTCAATTACAACAAGGCACCCTTTAAAAGTTAAAGGCCTCGCCAATACATCCATCCGGCACCGCGGTCATCATCTCTTGTCTCTGTTGTCTATTCACAAAGTTCGGTGGT
>JABAJS010007901.1:0-13378 GCA_018221635.1 Tephrocybe sp. 10521TJB
ATAAGCTCATCAAATAACTCATAATGGAATGGGTTTGGTGGTTGAGTGTAAAGTGGAAATGAGAACTTGTAGGATCTGTCCTGATTGGGCCTATTAGACAAGACTAGATAGGAGTTTGAAATGTAAGTAAGGACTGTGAGTGCATGCAAACCATCCAGGATGTCAGAGGGAGCTCCTCATGGTAAACTCTTCCTCACATCCTACAGAAGGAGATGGGCTTACATGACTGCCTGGAGCAGGCCTTCATCTCTGTGACAGGCATGATGTAGGCAGCTAGGGGGAGGGAGGATGGGCATCAGGAAGTCAGTCCCTCAAGTACCTTGCCACCATCCCTGATGTGTCATGGAGGGGTGGAACACAATGGGTGCTGTAGCATGGATGTTGTGTGGACTTCTGGAACAACCTCCAGATTGTAGGGGTCACTTGCAGAACAAATTTTGTAATTTGCCAGAGATAGGCATTGTGAGTGGCCCATTGTGAATCTTAGCTCCAACAAAGACCTTATGGAGGAAGGCCTAGCAGAGAACAAATGAACATTCACTCTTTCCTGAGGGCAGTAGAGAAATGGCATTGAGCTGAAAGAAGAGAGAGACATTGTAGAGAAGTGGTCTTTCATCTTAAGGACCATGCCTCTCCCCCTGGCTATCTTCACTTGGCCTGCATTCTGTGTTCATTCAGTTTCAAATGCATGATATTTTGGGATACTGTAAGATTGTCACCCTGGAGGCACAGATGTAGTACATGCCACCTAGCCGGCTCAGAGTCCCTCAGAGATGTGCCATTGGAACATCAGTCTAAATATTTTCATCAGCCAAGTATCAGAACTAGGGGGCATCCATTTGATGCTCACCTGGTGTTTGACCTTGCATTGAGGATGAAGTATTGTGTGACTTAGAAAGCAACTTTGGTTATCCTTGATATAACAAGAGTTGTGAAGAGAATACCACTCCATTATGACCATTCATGATCATACATAGGTAGTGGTTATATGGAGCAGAGAAAAAAACTCTATGACAACTGTACAAGGCATGAGCATTCCCAAGGTTGATGAAAAATATTCAGGTTTAAGCTGTAGTTGTAACTGTGTGTAGTGAAAGAACTGAGAAAGCTCAAACATGCGATCTAATCTAATCAGATTCAACAACCACCATGGTCATCATCGATCAATTTTTTCGAAGTCTCATCTAAAATCTTTCGCTGCTCCCATGGCTCAGCCTATTGGTAAGATAGCAATTTCTGAAAAGGATAACGAAAAATTGACGATTGAATATAGCCCTTCTATCTGTCTATGACAAGACCGATCTGATTGAGCTCGCGCAAGGGCTCCAAAAAGCTGGTGTTCGGCTACTTGGTTCGGGAGGTACTGCAAAGAAGATCAGAGACGCTGGCATTCCAATCGAGTGCGTTCAAAAAGTTCTTCTTAAAGCGTGCATAATAACTAACTAAGCAATCTGGGTAGAGATGTTTCTGACATAACCAAAGCACCTGAGATGCTCGGTGGTCGTGTTAAAACCCTGCACCCCGCAGTCCATGGAGGCATGTTCTGCGAATAGAATGTGAGATGCAAGTCCTCATCAAAGAGTTTAGGAATTTTGGCACGTTCCATTGCCTCCGATAAGCAGGATCTCAAGGCCCAAGGCATTTCACCGATCTCGATTGTCGTCTGCAACCTCTACCCTTTCGAGGCGACCATTTCTCAGCCCAACTGCACCCTTGCCAACGCTGTCGAAGAGATCGACATCGGCGGTGTCACACTTCTGCGCGCGGCCGCCAAGAACCACGAACGTGTTTCCATCCTCTCCAACCCAGCCGATTATGCAGAATTCTTGAAGGCCTACACTGAGGGCCAGGGGGACGTTGGCCAGAACTTCAGGAGCAAGCTTGCACTGAAAGCATTCGAACAGACTGCCAAATACGACGAGGCCATCAGCGGTTACTTCCGTCAGCAGTATGCTTCCGCTGAACTTCCTGCAGACAAACTCGCCGGCTCTGTTCAGCGTATCGCTTTGCGCTACGGAGCGAACCCTCATCAAAAGCCCGCGCAAGCCTACGTGACTGAGGGCGAACTTCCCTTCAAAGGTTCGCCAGGAGTCATTGTATACCTTGTGGCTATATTGATTGATCTCTTTTTTTACAGTCCTCTCTGGCTCTCCAGGATATATAAACCTTTTGGACGCCTTGAACTCGTACGCTTTGGTCAAGGAGCTTCATGAAGCACTGAACCTCCCTGCTGCTGCTTCCTTCAAGCACGTCTCTCCCGCAGGAGCAGCTGTCGGCGTCGAACTCGACGAAACCGAGAAGAAGGTCTACGGTGTCGACGATTTGAAGGAACCCCTCACACTCCTCGCTTCTGCATATGCAAGGGCCCGTGGTGCCGACAGAATGTCGTCGTTCGGAGACTTCATTGCCCTCTCTGCACCTTGCGATCTCGCTACCGCACGCATTATCTCCCGGGAAGTTTCCGACGGTATTATCGCCCCAGGATACTCCGCCGACGCCCTCGACGTCTTGAAGAAGAAGAAGGCTGGCAAATACTGCGTCCTCGAGGTCCGCTTAGTTCAACGCCTGCTGAACGCGTGACGTCATAACTCATTTTTTTTTCTGATATCTAGATCGATTCTTCGTACACTCCTGCTGAAATCGAGACCAAGCAGGTCTACGGAATCCATCTTCAACAAAAACGCAACGACTGCAAGATCGGGCCAGAACTGTTCCAGAACATCGTCACCCAGAACAAAGATGTAGGACGAATTCGTCTTCTGATCCTTTTTCACATGCTAATACGCACGACAAGCTCCCTCAAGTAGCCGTGATCGACCTTATCGTGGCCACTCTTGCTTTGAAATACACACAATCGAACAGCGTGGCGTATGCCTTCCACGGATCCATTGTCGGTATCGGCGCCGGCCAGCAATCTCGTATCCACTGCACACGACTCGCAGGTGGTAAAGCCGATCTTTGGTGGCTCCGTCATCACCCCCGCGTACTCGACCTTCCCTTCAAGAAGGGCGTCAAGCGCGCTGAAAAGGCCAACGCCATTGATCTCTACGTCTCCGGCGAGGTCCTCGAGGGCGGAGAGAAGGAACATTGGGAGGGACTGTTCGAGGGCGCTGTTGAGCCCTTGACCGAGGCAGAGAAGAAGGAGTGGGCAAGCAAACTTGATGGCGTTGCGTGCTCCAGTGATGCGTTCTTCCCTTTCCCCGACAACGTTCACCGGGCGAAGAAGAGCGGTGTCAAATACCTTGCTGCGCCCAGTGGAAGCGTGATGGACGAGGAGTGCATCAAGGCCGCTGATGAGCACGGCATTGTCTTCGTTCACACCTCTTTGAGGCTCTTCCATCATTAAAGAAACAAGTAGTCGCTAGAAAACCTCATCGAAGTTTCGGACTGTGTAGTTCTATTTACCTGCGATCGAAATGACTGGAACCATAAATCAATTATCATTTGTACTCATACGTTCAGCAAGCAAATCCTCGCCCCAGCCTTTCACTTCAGGATGTCGAATTTTTGGGATACTGCTATCAAAGAAAGGCTGCAAGGTTGTGGCTCCATGGTTGCGCTCATACTCTGAAGCTGGAATGGGAGGTGGATTAATCAAGATTAGTTGATCTGATCGTGGAGAGTGCAGAAAGCTCGCTTCACCTTGCAATGCCATTTCAAATCGGTCAAGATCTATAATTGTGATCAATGAAAGTTGGCAAAAAAGATGGTGTCTTGAGCTCGCGTACCTTTGACAAATTTTGCTTCGGGTGTCTGCCCCGCTTCATACTCCTAGATTTTCTGATTTTAATGATACTTTTCAAATCAGAATTTGCCTGATATTATACCTCCCAGAGGCTCAATATCCTCAGAGCTGCTGGGACGCCATGTAGCATGTCGTAAACAAAATTATGCATGGCTTCCTAATAATTACCAATGTCGATATTTGATGAAACTGCCTGGCGTAATGTAACGTACCGTTTCTCGTCGAGTCTTCTCCTCTTTGGAAATGTTCTCGCTTGGTGCAATGTCTCCCACTATCCATCTTGATCAGTCTGTAGTCTCGTACCATATGAAAATTTCTCCTACCATGAGCCTCTGCCAGGTCATGTACTAAGCACATCATGACGCATCTGGACCAAAGCAAATTTATTTAGAGAGATAAAAGACTTCAACAATCTCGCGCTTACTTGGATACATCCAGGGTCTGGTCAGAGGTGAGCATTGCAAGCATTGCCATCCGATACATATGGTCCGAAATACTATCAAATTTTGGTCAATGTACCAACTCAAGTGACGAAAATACCTCTCTGGGCCTGGTATCTGATAGATCATGCGTCTTCAAGTTGAGATTGTCTTCACTATCATCACTTTAGTTTATGACACGGTACCTTATGATTGACCCAGCCAGTTCTCTTCTGCGTCTGTTTTAGGCAATAACTCAGTGTCGGGAAGACCATTTGTCTACAAAAATAGCTGCTTGGAGCCTCACCTTGAGTTTCTCTAGAACATGAAAGAACGCGAGTCGATCACTCGACTCTTTTCCCGTTGATTTGTAGAGGAGAGGAAAGACTCTAGTCGCGTTGGAGACTGGCTGCTCTGTTTCCTCCTCCATGATAACTCGATGATTTGCAATTGAACTGAGATATTTCACGCGTACGTGGATGGTGGCTCGAGTTCAAAGTAATCTGGAGTCTTATCTAAGATCTTATCTCCTGATATCATACATTCAAGAAAAATCGGATGAAAATCAAGATAGGTAGAAAAATAGAGACATGGGCAACACGAGAAGCTCTACAGGTAACAAATGGTATGAAAGAAGACTGCATTCCAAATCTAGCGAGAAATTTCAAGAAGAGAGTTGAGGTAGATGATGGGGGGTATGGTCTGTATAAAGATAGAGATTCAAATCGAAATTCCAATCCAAGTTCCAAAAAAAGCAGTAAGAAAACGCAACAAAGGGCTCAATCAAGCATTCCCAGCCAGATGCAAACGAACATGTTGACCAAGATTGTCTCTTCTGCTAAAGGATTTTCCGCATCCCGGGTATGGGCATGCGTGAGCTGGTAAGAAGTGTCAATGTAGTTCAGAATGTTGAGATGCATTGGGCTCACGTTTATCGTTGGTGTGGATGCTTCTAATATGCCTCTTCAGGTGTTCTCCACGAATGAAGCATTTTCCGCATCCTTCCACGGTGCAAATGAAAGACCTTCCGCCACCGCTCCTCCCTCCCCCTCCCCTCCCTCTGCCATGTCGGCCACTGCCTCTGCCCTCGTTGTCGTCGTCGTCCCCGTCGTATGGAGCATCCTCGATGGGTAAACCTCGAGCGACCCTGGTATTAACATAGGGCACCTTCCTTCCACGACTCTTCTTCGTGAGGTGCGGGACAGGAACCGGAATGGGTATCGAATGGTTGCGCTTCGACGACGTCGACCCCGTTGCATCCGCAGGTTCCCATTCTCCGTCGGGGTCCAGACTCATAGCACTGGATGTAGAACCAGATAGCTGAGCAAGAGCGTCAGCCGCGCTCATCTTCAGTATGTGCTTTTTGTTGGGCTTCCTCAACGCGCGAGACAAGGGGAGGGAGCCACTCTCAGAATAGTCGCTTTGGGAGAGATCGACCGATGGGGACCTGGAGGGTGCGTACACATCGCTATCAGAGACCTCACTCTCCCCTTCCGCATCCTCGTCAGCCTCATCTTTGACGGGATCCTCTGTGAACTTCTGGGATAGACGCCTGGTACGCTTAACAAGAGGAGGGCTGTCGCTAAGCTCAGATGAGGACGAAGAAGTGAACGAGGGAGCTCGGCGCCTCGTGTAAGAAGCGCCCCTAATAGGTCCGTCAGGGTCCAACCTCGTTTTTGCGGGACGACGTCCACCGCGAACGGCGATGGGACGTCCACGTCCACGGGATCCAGTGCTCCGGGAACGCTTACGAGAAATCACCGGCGCGGGCGATAGCTCCTCGGACGATGATAACAACTGCAGCTCAGGATCCGGCACCAGGGAATCAGGAATGTAGGGTGCGTTGAGATCGGATATGGAGACGCAAGGACGCTCATCTAGCGACGTGGACAACGATGGTGAGTCGGGGTGAGGATGTGGAAGGACTTGCCCGACAGAGCGTTCTCTGGATGATGTATCGCGGAAAGTGGCCTGGTCGACCATTGGCGAGAGGATATCTGGTGCTGCATGCATGAAGAACGGGCTTGAAGCATGTTCATTGTCCATTAGGTCGAAGAGCGAGGCGGTGGAGTCAACGTGAGGAAGTATCTGGGGGTGTCCATGGGGGCTGTACGTGGCGGGGAAGTGCCAGTGCGAGTCTTGGGCGTAGCTCGACGGTCCATTGGACGGCAATGATCCCGTAGAGAATGTATTGGTCGAGCCTCGACTATCAGAGTCCGTGTTAGCGGAGTGATCGGACATCGCGAGCTCTAATTCGTGGTCGTCTATGACTATAGGATGGTTGGCGTCGATGTACTTGTTAGCGTCGTCCTCCGACCAATCGAAAGAGGGGGTATCGAACAAGTCAAGGCCGTGATGGTGGTCAGCCTCCGACCATGGCAACGCTCCGCCATGTACTCCAGCGATGGGCACCGCTCCGAAGTACTGCGCAAGTGCGGCGTTGCTTGCGGCGCGGGGTGTAGCGTTGATATCCATGCTAAGTTCCATGGGAGCTTGAGCTTAACGCACAAAGCAGATGGTCACAAAGCAGGAGAGAAGAATGCGATTAAAGGTGAAAACTGAACGTGTTTGTTGGAGCTGTTTCACAGATGATTTTAGGAGGCTGACGGAAATAAACCTAGGAAAGCTTCGAAATCCGCCATCAGGCCAGTACACAGCCTTGTGGCGCGGGGCATATTCTCCGAATTCTTTACAGCTAGACTGCGGGGGGAGAGAGGCGATCATCGCAGCAATGAATTCTCCTACAACGATGACTCAAGTCGGTGGCGCAAGTACCATGTGCTACGAGCGCCTCCCTAGAGCCACAACCTCTACCACTGTCAGTATAACAAAGCTTGTGAAAACACCCCTAAATTATATGCGGGTCAGTGGGATCGAATGATAGGCAGGAAACAGTCTCACCTGTGGGATAATTCTATAGGGGCGCTGTCCCATAATCGTCGCTAATCATCCCGCCGATGTTCCAAGGGGCAAAGGACAAGATTGAGAGGTTGGGCAAGATGGTTCAAGGGTGTCCATGGTGGCAGCTATTTAAGCTGAACAAGACGTTTCACCGATGCATAGGGTGAAAGGCCTGGACAGGCGTTCGAAACCTGAACTCCTGCTGACAAAGGCTTCTCCGCTGGTCGGACTACGTTCAGGCTAATCTTTTCGCCGACAAGTATACTTCTTTGCGCTTGGCTCGTACCATATAAATTATTATAAAATAGGTATTATATGGGTCACTGGGCCCAACCAAGGTCAAATTAAATCTAAGGCCGCAGGAGACACGCAGAAAACATACATGATATAGGTAGCTCGCGGGAAACTTGTCATTAAAACAACGAATGGAGTGTGGTTGGGCGGAGTAACTTCGGTCGAGCGACGCTCATTGGCAGCGGCTGGGCACCGATATAGTGCGCTGTGGAGACCACCTTCGAAGGCCGTGAATGCCCAGCTCGCTCAAGGGGAGGTTCGGGAGCTATGTAGCAATTGTACAGGGGGCGCGGGGTATAATATCATGCGATATACCCTAATAATAACGAAGTAAACCGCGTCAGTTCACAGCCATGCACACAAGTAGGAGCTCACCTCGCTTGGCCATCACTAGCGCTTCAGCAAAAGTCCACTGGCAACGATCCGAATTGCCAAATAGAGAGCCCTCCCAATTTCCTATAACATCAGAATCCGACAAGATAACGAGCCTGCCATTATAATCACTGTCCAGCGAAGCGAAGGCAGACGCCGCGTTGATCATGGTTTCTTCATCTTCTACCAAACACAGCAGGACGCGCAAATGACTGCAGGATTCGAAGATCCGACGCAGCTTGTCGATTGTGAACGCGTCGTAGCGCTCTAGGTCAACAGCAAGGTGGGTCAATGAAGGTAGGAGCTCAAACGCTGTAGAGATTACCGGCCAAGGCCAGTCGACGATCTCTAAATGTGTCACCTGGGAGAAGAATGGATGGGTGAGGTCTGGCGGTTTCGACGACCCAAATAGGCCACCCGTGTTGATTGACAGGCGCTCAGGCATCAACGAGGAGATGGCTGAGAAATGGTCCTTGGAGCGTAACCGCGAGAAACTGCGATGTTCATTGATCCAGTATGCAAGATTGACGACACCTTGACATACGGTCAAAATTTGCAGCGCTTGGTCTACGTCTATATCGCCAGGAATGCAAAGAGATTTGACGGTGGCAGCGAAGAAGCTCGGAGGCCGACATTTAATAGCGTAGAGAAAGTGCTTGCACAGTTTCTCGTTGGATATAGTGACGATGTCATACAGATAGTTTTCCATCCTAAATACAAGATCTTAGCAAAAAACAGAGTGCTAATAGGAACAGAGAGGTCTACATACCAGACCTGAACGCGCCGCGATACAACTGCAAAATTATACGCGTTCCCAGGGAACGTCCTTGCCGTAAGTTCAAAAATACTTTGTTCAAGTTCAGGAGGCAATAATGGTTGAGATGAGTCGTGGTTGGCCGCCATTTGAATACGTGGATATATGTTCAGTAAACAAAAGGCCTCTGGCTGGTTAAGCCTCGTGAAGCAACTAGAGTAGTGCCTGGCATGGACGAGGGAGGGGTACAGGGTTGAAGGCTGTGATGCTTACATAAGAATAACTTTGTCTGTTGACGCGTTGTCTCTCTTTGTTTTTCTCTCGTCAATGCCTGTTCATGTTTTTCTCTCTATTTCGACATGGAAAGGGTAGCAACTTGATTTTTGCCTCCAGGGGTATATCTACGGCCAAGATATTCGGTAATTCCGGGGCTGCACAATTTATTGCAGCAGCCGGCTCCCCAGCTTCAATTCCGAAGCTTCATGGTTTGCCTGAAGTGAGTTTGCCGCATTGCAAGCTTGTCGAGTCAACACTGACCTCTCTACTAGGTGATTGTGACCGGTACGAATTGAAGTCCTTTTGTTATCTGGATATCTGAACTACCGACAATAAAGGCCGTGCCAATTCCGGCAAGTCAACGTTATTCAACGCTGTCTTGGGCCGAAGAGACTTGCTACACACGAGTAAAAAAGCTGTAAGCCTTCTCTGTCATCCTGTCATTTCGCGCCTAGTTGGTAATGTCATACCCTGTAGGGTCGAACACGCGAGCTCAATTTTTTCCGCGTCGGCGCCGAGCCGGGGAAGCTGATCCTGGTCGACGCTCCTGGGTACGGTGCGCGAGGCAAGGCGGAATGGGGAGTCCTATTTGATAAGTACCTCGAGACACGGCGCGAGTACGTGGTATACCTTGTTCTTGATCACCTGCCCTGCTCACGCGTGCAAATATAGACTCCGCAGGATCTATATTCTGTTCAATGCCAAGCACCCCCTGAACGATTTCGACACCCAGATGATGGCGCACCTATCAACGAAGCTTATCGACGAGCGCGGGAGGCAGCCCTTCAGCCTCCAGGCTGTCATTACCAAGGCGGACTGTATACCAGGTGACAAGGTCCCTGAGACGATCGCGCGGCTCCGGAAACACATTTGGGAAGCAGCGCCGCTTTGCCTGCCGCCGATCGTCACGAGCGCAACAATGAGCCCGCCTTTTGGGATAGAAGAAGTGAGGAAGAACATCGCCGATGCTTGTGGTCTATTGGCACCTTAGTGACGCTTATTCGGAGGAAATCGACGATAATGTTACTCCTTCTGGCTCCTGCCTTCGGGCGCTCACAAATATACGCCACTTGGAAACTCAGCGCCCTTGACGAGACCACCGATCGCCAATCAAACGGTGTACTACGTGTACTACTGATGTCTGTGACCTGTTAGTATTACCCAGGTATTACCCTCCTAGTGCGTGCTCCAGGCCCGTAAGGCCCACCCAGGCGGCACGCTGCACGCACGTCTAGCCTTTGAGGTTCCTCTATCGATACATGTCAGTCCTCCTTGCAGCCCTCAAGGCCTCACGTCTCGTTGTAGGAGGATTCTCCCGTTGCCAAGGAGGAGCTCACAGGCACAACTGCGAGCGAATGGCAATGACGGGCTTTGAATACCGACATGATGCTTGGGGATGTCATTGTCAAAGAACGTCAATCTGACAGCATCTCTCAGTATTTTATCTCCGATCGTGTGCAAATTATTCGGTTTAATTCAGGTCTGGCTATACTTTGGCGACGCCGTCATCGTCGCGTGAACTTTCAATCACCCGAATTGCCGTCTGTTTGCAGAGCTCGGCGTACGGTGCGCATGTTCCCTGATGTTCCTCTCATGCAGACGAAGTGAATAGAAACACGTCATGGTGACCAAAACTTGACCCTGACTAGGACCCACTTCGATGGCTGGAAAGGGAAAGCCAATCAGAGACGAGAGGGTGGATATTGACCAATAAGGGGTCAGAATGCGGCTCGTATTTGCAACCACTTAAAATTTGGGGCACAGATGTAACTAATCACGGAAACTTTGCAACTACGATCCTCAGAGGTGTGATGAATCAATCACGATTTCGTCGGTGTGTTCTGAATGGGCTACCAGGGGACAACAGCTGACCTGCTTGTCATGAGGATTATCCTTGCCGCATGTAACTGAATAGTTGATTCTTTTGTGTATACGAGGGACATATGGAGCGCCAATGTAAAACTTAAAACTACTTATTTTTTTTCTCCGTGAAAAAAGGAGTTAGGAGTCATGGCTGAAGGTGCCTGCGTCAGAATGCGTGCGGTCCGAGTTGCATGTGCATAACAAAGGTTGATTATGTAAGATATATTGTACACCGAGGCGACCGAGTCCGACCTTTGTCTCTCCCAGAGGTCACTGACTCTCCTAATTGACGAACTTGATGCCCAAATTTTCACAATAGCACGACTGTACATGTGTACATAGTTTCACTCATGGCTGACATCCCCGCACCTTCGTGGCCCTCTCTCTACAATCCTGGCTTGGAAATTCTACACATAGAACACCGAAACGCAACGCAATATGGCGGAGCTTATCTTCATTACGCCAGAGGTGAGTCTCCGTAGTTGTAATACAGAACCTGGTCTAATAAATCCCTAGATGTCTTCCAATTCACTCTATTTTGGACACTTGCCCTCTACACTCCAACCTTTATCATATGTGGAACTTACGCATTCTGGAATCTAAACTTCCCACCTTCTCCGTCTCCCAAAGAATCCTATAATGGTGCTGGCGCCCCGTCATACCCCATGAACGCACTGTCTTCGCCTCGCAGTAAAGTTGGAGCGTCGCGCCGCCGAACCACTAGACCACCAAAGGAGAACGAGCGCCGATCGAGGCTTGCATTCGCGCTTCTGGTCCTTTTCACATTCCTATGCTTGAGTGTGGCTGGCGCTGTGGTTGGTTCCACCGTCATAGGACTTGCCGTCTTTGGGCTGTACAAATCAGCGAATTTCAATATGTCAACGTAGGGCCTGGAACTCTTTGATGATGATGATTAAGTACGATCGCTGAAATGACTTTAGATGGATTCCATTCCTGCTCGCGGTTATGCAGGTGCTCACCGGTCTCCTAAGGTGAGTTATTCGTCTACCTGACCATTTCATCATGCTCAACTTTAAATCTAGCCTGTGGCCATCGATCATTGACATCATATAGGGGCCTTCTGGCCTTTGTGTATCTTTATCACCATATCCATACCTACTTCGTGCAAGCATTACTAGTCACGATACTCTTCTAGGTTCCATTCCCCCGTTACTAGCGTGTATGAGCGCTATATTAGCGCCTAGATCTACTCAATGTACTTTGCATACCATGAAGCTGCCTCGGAACATCTTTGGCTTATCAAACACAGGCCTCTAGAAGCAGGCAGCATGACGCGGTAATCCGAGCAACAGCGCCGCATCGGTAGGTATGATAGTCCCACTCCGTACTCCCGACCCTTGTCCCCACCTGGGGGCACCCGGGCCTGCGCCGTCGGACTCTCGACACAGAATAGGAGCCTACGGTCCACGGTTCAATTCCAATTCACTCTTTTCTCGACTCCGGGCTTAGCAGGCCTTTCGGAGGAGCGTGGATCCCAGTCATAAGGGCAGTCAGTCATATGCATATCATAAGGGGGAGCCGGTTCTTGCGAGGGATGATATTTCGGCCTCCTTCGCGCCGCAGATAATTGAGTATCTGAAGAATCATCTTTGAACCCATGGGACGATGACAACCCTACGCATGGACCACGCCACATCCTGATGACAACTGCGATTCCCATATACGACGCGGGGGCCCTCCATTATGCCGTGCCGTGCCCCCACCGCGCCCCCTTTTTCCAGTCAATTCGATCTTTCCGCCCGTAACCACTCAGGCGTCTGTCATCTGGATTGAGAAATGGGCGCCGCAATCGAATTGTCCGCCACCGTGACTTACAGTACTTTCAGACTGACGCTAACGGCGTTGAAGGCTCGGTCAACCTAATATTAGTATTTTTAGGCTCCAAGCTTCGGCAGGCGATCTCTCCAAGTTGCCGCCTCAGTCGGCAGGGCAGATAGTCGAGTCTTCCCCTATCAACGTCTCTTGTCTATCAAAATGGCTATACATTAAATTTTTTAAAGGTAGCTGAACAAGACGCGCAGTACAGCTGAACGAAAGCCTGGCCGTCGGATCGCAGCTCGGTTCCAGCGCGCAACAACCAAAAAAAAAAACATGAATGTTTTGCAGACGTATCGATAATTTAGCAAAGAGCCCCCGTAAGCTCGGCGTCTATGAGCCTATCCATCCCACCCAGAGCCAAAACATCGATAATATTAATCTTCCAGAGGCAAAGACAATGCTACTCCCAAAATTCTAAAATTATTCATACGAAGACAACTTCGCGAATCGCGGGCGGAACAAAAAAAAAAAAGTATTATGACTGAAACCGCGAAGCCTATCTTCCATGTTAGAAGCGCCCACAACTTTGTGTTCAATATTCAATTATCCGTTGGTGCCGTTCCGCGATCAAAGCCGAGACGAGACTTGAGGGATTGTTTAACCGTCGAGGGAGCAACGGATGGAAGGAAGGAAGAGAAGAAGAAAAGAAGAAGATACAAAAGGAGTATATTGATCCAACAAGCCGCTTCTTGCAGCTGGATACAGAGGGGGTCGTACTACGCGTACGGGGTAAATGGATACGGGATATAATTACTGTCCATCTGTTAAGATGAATATTTTGCTGTACAACGGAAGTATAGCTAGGGGGGGGGGGGGGGGGGGTACCGTAAAGTAAGGTAGTAAGAAACTGTTAAGGGGGAAAAAGGATATTAGGGTGGGAAAGGCTACATCGCCACCAGGCCCAGGGAAGAAAGA
>JABAJS010007903.1:0-13225 GCA_018221635.1 Tephrocybe sp. 10521TJB
TCTGCATCAAAAATATTAACAGAAATAATTGTTGCTTGTTTTGCAACACCAAATTGAAGTCCTGCCATGATACCACTAATAAGGAAAATTAATAACATAATATTATATATTTGAGAACAATATATAGTTACGCTAGTTTAGTTCCATGACCATAATTAACTGGATATTGAGGAGGTATTCCAAATGGACTCAATAATGCACGACCACCAAAGTCATACTATATTATATATATAATTAAATAATATAATCATAAGACAATTATTACCTACATCATAAATATTCACACTTGAATCTGCAAGTCTGTAATAAATAAAGACAATAAAAAATTATTATTATTATGAGAATCATGCATACCAAGAATATATATATCAACACCTTTTCCTGCAGTATCAGTATTATATACATAATTATAATGAAATCCACTAATAACATTAATTATGTGTATGAATGACAATAAATAAAAACATACAAAGGACATTGGTCACTCAGTTTGTTGTGAGAAATTAGGCGGTTAAGACCCCAAGTAGCATACTGACTGAAAAGTAATATATATGCAAATAATATAATTATTAATGAAGTTGACAAACTCATTTATAATCTCAGCTGGACGACCAGAAACATCCTCAGAAATGGATTCTACATGTTCATGAACATGTAGATGATTTAATTGTTCTTTGCTTAATTTTCCTATGATAAAAGTCAAAAGTCATATTCATTCACATTGAAGAGACATACCAGCAAATCCATTGATAATTTTCCATCTTTGTGTTGTAGAAATATTTGTATCTTTAATAAAAGACTCTAATGAAGCATTTGGCTTCAGTATAATAATATGTTGATTTGTTTGAGGATTAGTGTCTATATGGTTTGCATTTAGGTTTAGAAAGCCAAATACAAATCTATCAAAGATGCAAAAAAGTATTACACCAATAAAAAGCATTTGAATGAAAAGGCAGTAACTATTGATTGAAGAAAAAAAATCTTGCTTTTATACTCTGTACACTTGTTGTGAGAGAAACTCAGAGCATAAAAGATGTTTCCCATGAAAAATTGCTCAAATTTTTTTAAAAAAATTTCAATTAATGTTAATGTTAAATCTTTTTTAAAAAATCTTTGTCACCATTCAATTATTTTTCAAATTTTATGTGTGCCATTTACTTACAGATGTAAAACAAGATGAATAATCTTCTAAACTAATGATTTTTTTTATAACTAGTAAGAATTTTACTGCTATTGCTTACTTTAGGCAACTTCCCACTTCTGCTTTAAAGAGTAGTTGCCTCCTGTGATATAACTAACCTTGAAAATAGTTAGTTCAGATCCATTAGCTGTTGCAACAGCAAGGAAAGGATGACAAGTCACATTTTTTTGTTCCAATGCATTCCATTCTGGCAGACATGTCAGTGTTGAGATCTGATTGGCCACTCTGAGCATGCCTTAAAGATTGATTTATTGTTCTTTCATCTCTTTCTTCCATCAAAAACTTCTAAGTCTTGCGGTTAATGCATTATGCTACCAAAGGCATAGAGTGCTTGATGCAGAATTATTAGAGCATTGTTAACAAGGAACATTAATAGGTACCACCTGCTAAGGGGTTAATGAGGTGATGTCAGAAGACATGGCTTAAAATGGCAAAAGGCTAGCAGACATCATGCATGATATTGGGATGCTTGAAAGAGAGTGTGCTAATAATAGAGACAAGTAGTGTTTTAAGGTCCAGTTCAGGTCAGTTATTTTTGGCCTAAATAGGCTAACAGCAACTAGAATTGGGTCTACCTTACCCCCAAAATAAAAAAAAACTGGACTGAAACTGCAAAAACCAAGCCACAAACAGTTACTGCCAATCATATAACTAGTTATAACTGGTGATAATCAGCCATGACTGGTTAGTGACTGGTTATTGATATGTAAACATGCATCTTAGCAACTAATCAGCACTGAAATTATGATAATTGGGCAAGAAATGGTCAAGATATGAACTCCAGCACTGCTTTGATCATATCTTGATCAATACTTACTTACCCATTTTGGAAGTCCCTGGGTCCAATCAGAGGTTCTTGAATAGGCTATTCCATGGTATGTATGGCACTACAGACCAAATGGTTCTTTATGGGTCATAACTGGTATTGTTCAGGTCTTGTGCACTTAGTAGAAATAACTGATTGTATTAAGTAGATAATAACTAATTTATATACTGTAAGATATGTATTTCAGTAATTTCTCAAGGGTAAGAGGTATATGCTTGGGCTATGCCTGAAGCTTACTAAGCACTTAAGTCACCCCCTACCTGACTGCTCTTAGCAGCCTTAATTCTATGCATTTAATGCTGCTAAGAGCAGTTGAGCCTTGGAAGCTGTTGGACACTAGGACACTGTGGACTGTCTGAGAAAATAGCTGGAATGTGCAGCTCCAGGGTACTTTCTGGAACCTCCAGCAGTTGGAAAGTCCAACCACATAGTGCCCGAGCAGTCAGGTAGGGGGTGACTTAAGTGTACTAATCATGTATGTAGACTATTCTTGGAGCATTGTGGATGTGCCAAGTTGTCATCCAACACTCCATTGAGTTGTACAATGCTCAATGTAGAGACACAGAAATTGTTGGACATTTTGATGTGTGATGTGAGATAAGATGTAGAGCAGGATTAGATTGTCATCAACAGTGAATCAGTGGTGGCTGGGGCCCATAACCTATTGTTCAGGTCTTGCACAGTTAGTAGGAATAACTGATTGTATTAAGTAGATAATAACTACTCATTTATATACTGTAAGATATGTATTCTAGTAATTCCTCAAGGGTAAGAGATATATGCTTGGGCTATGCCCAAAGCTTACTAAGCATGTATCTAGACTATTCTTAGGGCATCGTGGATGTGCTGAATTGTCATCCAACAACTAGTTTTTGTAGTTACAACAATTTCCAGATTTCAAAAAATTGCATCTGATGACTCATCTGTTTCTGTAAGCCCATAACTGAAAGTCCAGGCTCAAGCAGTTATAGTCCAGTTCAGTTATTGGTTATTTTCAGGCTCAATAACTGGACCTTAAAACACTAGATATAAGTGTGTGAAACCCCAAGAATTTTAGTAATCAGTAATTGGCTCTACATTCCCATTTGGCTGCTACAAACAGAAGTCACATTTCTTCATATCTATACTGATCTTGTGAGTGTCTGATTCCAGACATGAAGTGAGAGCACAGAGGAAACAAGTAGACCATGATGAACTACTATGTTTGGAAACCCTCTAAAAAAGTGTAATATAGCACTTTCTGAAAACAAGGAGACCACACATTTTTTTTCTTTTTCTGCAATCCTCAAAAAAAGTTTTCAGAAAAACCACATTTTCTCTCATTTGTGTATTGCTATATACATCTTAGGCATATAATAATATTGGAATATCCACTAGGTGCCCTCAGGAGTATGCTAAGCCCACATTTGTGTTTTTGAGAGCAACAGTGTATATTCTTGCCCCTTTTAGAATCATGGCTAACATGCAACAACACAATATTGAGCCAATGACTTTTAGTGCATAGCAGGAAAAACTTGTAGAACAGTGAGAATGCAGATCTGCTGGCTTTCCATTTTAGGTAACAGGAGAAAAAAAAGCAACACATGGTCTCATTATTTTTAGGAAGTGCTCTAAAATGGAAAAAAGGATTGTATCCCTGTAAAATTATTTTCAATGATCAGCTGCTTTGTTATAGAACTAAAATAGAAGATCAATTCATCTTCTAATTTTGCTTGTTCAATACATATATTTAGAATAACTGAGTATATTAGGCATACTTAATTAGTCTTGAAGTGTAAAACTTTGTGTGTCTTATAACTCCATAAAAAAAGAGCACTTTACACTCCCCCTGGTTTTACTTAGATCTAACTGAAGTCTACCACTTTAGTAAACCCCTACCCCCTAACAATTAGTAGTCAATATTCCTATGTAAAAACCTTACTAAGAGTTAGTGGATGGATGAATGGATGGATCATCCAGATGAATCATATTTGCTGGATGTACCACATCTATCATGAATAGACCATGTGGATGGATGAACTTCTTGGATGAACCACTGATCATCCATCCATCCACCAATGAGTACTTTACACTCCCCCACCTTTCTCCACTTGAGGTCCACTGGACTCTGGTTGGAGTGAGTGGACTCCAGTGGACTCCATTGTAGTCCAACTGGAGTTTGACACCACTCAGAACTTGTATTTTGGGTGAGTCCAGTCCACTCAAAGTCTGAGAGGAGTCCACTAGAATTGAATTGGAGTCTGACTGGATTATTGAAGTCCATTCAGTCCAGCCTGGAAGTGGGTGGACAAATGGCCAAGTGGAGTCCACTAGAATCCATCGGACTCCACTGGACTAGTGAATGGACCACCATGGTCACAGTAGCTGTTATTAATTTAATTAATAAAAAGTGCCATGATTGAGAGTTGAACTCTCAGCCTTATAACAACTTGGTCACAAATTGTCACAAAGACTACTAACACAAACCATTACACCAAGTAGTCTGGAATGCATGGCAGTCCGGCAAACTCCAGGACTGGTAGAATGTCACAACCTGTGATGTTCTGCCACATCACATCATTCCTTCAACCACCACCACTCTCATGCTGCTGTTGATGCCCCTTCCACCCTCCTCCCCTTCAATGAGGGATGTAATGCAATATTGAAGCTTGAGACAATGCTGAGAGGAGGAAGGGGAGGCCCGAGCAGCGGGGTACCCCCATGGTGTATCACTTTTAGATCCACCACCACCACCACTAATTGCACAGCTCACAGCAGTCAGGAAGCCTCATCGGACCCTGAATTGCCCCAAAACTGCCTCAGCACCACCAAAACACTGCAAAGCTGCCATGTCACACCTCAGAACCCCCTGTGGCACCACCTGGATGTCCTGAAACCACCACATCATGCCCCAGAACCCCCACGGCACCACCTGGACACCCCGAAACTAACACAGCACCACCAGAACACTGCAAAGCTGCCACATCACACCTCAGAACCCCCCCCCCCCACGGCACCCCCAGATGCCCTGAAACCACCACAACACTCCCCAGAACCACCGCGACACCACCCAGATGCACTGAAAGTGACATGGCACCACCTGGACACCTCAAAACTGCAATGTTGCACCTCAGAACCCCTGCAGCACCACCTGGATTATATTAGTTTATTATATAGACTTGTATTATATAGATTTAAAGGTTGTTACAAGGCTAAGAGTTCAACTCTCAATCATGGCACTTTTTATTAATTAAATTAATAACAGCTACTATGACCATGGTGATTCACTAGTCCAGTAGATTTCACTTGGCCATTTTTCTACCCACTTTCAGGCTGGACTGAATGAACTTCAATAATCCGGTCGAACTCCAGAGCTCTATATTCTAATTCAGCTCCTAACTCCCCCCTCTAAAAAAAATGTGCATCAAAATGTAATTTTTTTTTTCTGATCTCATTACATTCAGGAATTGCTGTAAAATTATTTTTAATAAAAATTTAGCTGCTTTTTTATACAACTATGATAGAAGAAAAATTCATGTTTTAAGTCTGCTTGTTCAATTCATTTTTTAAAAATCACTTAATATAGAATAAGTAAAGTATAAGACATATATATTCAAAATAACTGATTATGTTTAGTCACATTCTTAATTAGTTTTGAAGTGTAAAACTTTATGTGTCTTATAAATTCATAAAATAGCAAGAGTTCATAGTGCAAAAAAAATTCATGAGGCATATAGATAATATATAAGAGATCAATTAGAATTATGCATGATTGAAATTCACCCAGATGTATTTGCAATTATGCCTTGTATTTTGTTTAATGTCTCACCCTTTTCACTTGGTCTATTCTTATTCTCCTATAATTGTTGAAAAGATGCAGAAAAAAACTGATTTACATATTGTTACTCTCAGGCCCAATATTACAGTACAAAGATTTGTCACTACTGTTAATATTACAGTTATTGATGAATTGAACATTATCAATGGATTTTCTGGTGAATATATTTATTTTAAATTACTTTTAAATATTTATTTGTTTATTATTAGCTAAGCTCAAAGATAATGAGCTTGAAGTTTTGCGTCATCATAAAGATGTGAAAGGAATTTCAGAAGATGGCATTGCATCTCTTGCTGGTATTGTACTAGTGTTAGTATCTTTTATTCACTAGTTATTTTATATTTAATTGACTAAAATTCAGGAATAATGCTTCTTGGGGTCTTTCTCGATTATATAGAAATCATCCATCCCACTTACCACCTTTGTAAGTTTAATACAAAATTATAGTCTTAAAACTAACATTAAATTTTAGTATACTTGGATTTCCATATGACTATGATGAAGATGTATATCATGAAGTTGATGTATATGTTCTTGGTAAGTACATTACTATAAAGACAAAAATTGCATATCATTTATATTTTAATAAGATTCAGGTAATTTATTATATATATGCTTGATATTTAGTTAATATGTCATTGTAAGGTGTCAATATAAGACATGTAAGTAAGAGTTTATAATCTTATTATTTTGAAATTAATTTTACATTAGCATGAGTTTGGTAATCGTGCAACATGGGATAAAAGTTATGCCCCTCTCAAGAGGGATATTAATGGCCATGGAACTCATGTTGCGTAAGTTAACTTACTATTATTGTAAATAAGTCTAATGTTGAATAATAAGTGGAATCATTGCGGGTCAAAACTATGGTGTAGCGAAACAAGCTCATATATATTCAGTCAAACTTGCAAATTATTTTTCGTAATTCTGTTTATTTATTTATTAATAATCAAATATTAATACTCTTACAGACCTGCTTCAGTCAATGTTGTGTTAATATTATTTCATCTTCATATATATATACTCTAATCTCAATAATCAAGCATTAAAGCAATAAACTATGTTCAAGCAGCTGTCAAAAGTCGCAACAACTCTGCAGTTGTTAACATGTCCTTCTACTTTGATGATCGTGTGACACCAGTAGATGAAGCTATAGCTAATGTATGTGGAACATTTTTGAAGCTTTACTGTACTACTAGTTGTTAATTGATATATTATTTCATAGCTAATCAAGGATGGAATACATGTTATTGTATGTATAATTATTACATTATAATACTTGTTATTTGATATTTTCATTCTGTAGGCATGTGCAGGTAATGAGCATAATGATGCTGTGCATTATACACCTGCTGGTACTCCTGGTGTTATCTCTGTTGCTGCTAGTAATATACAAAATAAACCATGGGAGCACTCTAATTTTGGTCATGTTGTTGATGTCTATGCTCCAGGTGTGGATATTATTAGTGCTGGAATCACTAGTGCTACAGTATGTTGTTTTATTAATCATGAAACCAAGTTTTTTAATAAGAGAAAGGCATGTGCAATGAAGAGTGGAACATCAATGGTCAGTAATATTACAATTCAGCATATTATGTTACAATTAAATGCACTTGCAGGCCACAGCATATGTATCAGGCCTTGTTGCAGATTACATTATTCATAAAGGAAATCTTGATCCAGGTACTATGCGTCAAAAAGTAAGGGATAAAGCAATATATAATGGTGTTCATCATTCTCGTATGTCAAGTTATATTTTTATTGTATACAGCCATTATATTAAACTATTTTAGGTACTGATACTACAGAGCGACTTGCTCAAAGAATGTATTAACTATTTTAAATTCATTATAACTTTTATGTTTGTAAATCTGTTCTTTACCATGATTTTTGTTGTTTTTATTGTATCATGTCTACCCTTACAAAGCAAAGGCCAACTGAATTTTATATTTATTATACAGTCTAGACAAGTAAACTCAACAAAAATGATTAGTTGTTCAAAGTGACATGTGAAATGCACTGAATGTCAATACAACCATTTCTACATGTAAAATAACACTAATTGAGTTCATTTCCATGAGCCAATTTCTAGCTTTCACAGTTCTTGAAATGAGTCCCTCCAAAACATGGCCAACAGTTCAAAGAGTGCAAAAGCTGTTGAGGTATAAAATATTTCAAAATTCACCCTACCCTGTTGCCCCAAACACCTGCATAATTTCTAAAAAATGCAGCAAGAAGCAGAAGTGAACTATTGTAAGCCTATGCAACCAGCCCAAGTGCACACATGAGCCACCAGAAGTCTCAAAACCATCATTTTTATAATCCAATGATTTTGATGCTTCACAGCATGCAAGAGCATCTTTCATTTTCTTCATTGCTTCTCTTTGCTCTTCATCCCATTAAAAAGATATGTCTTTCTTGGTGAATCTATTGATTGATTCTGATATTTTTGTATAGTCCTTAATAAACATACAAAATGTTCTGGAAGTTCCTCAGAACTGATGTACTCCTAACAAGTTTGCAGTCTCCCCAGCCCATGAATATAGCATAACACTTTGTCTCTGGTTTATGTCCTGCACATATGATAGGTTTGGTACCAGAGAAAGTACCTCCAGCATATTTCATTCTCTGAAAAATATGAGTCACATTTAGTGTTTTAAAGTCCAGTCTAGTCTGGTCTTTTGCTCTAAATTTAGGTAACTGGCAACCAGACTGGTTGCATATTTTCAGGAAAACTCAAAAGACTGAACTGTAACTGCTAAAAACGGCTAAAAAAACCAGTTGTGTTCAGTTGCACCCAGTCCATGGTAAGACTGGTTTAAGCCAGTCTTTTTCCCAGTTTTAACTGGTTATTTGGACAATTTTAATGTATTTGCAGTGTTGATGGCATCATTTTGACACCTAGAAGACCCAAATAAAGTAAGGATTGACTGAGTTACAATCAAAACCATGAATAATTACATGAAAACTTGTTTTAATTGTAACCTGGTCAATTCCCATGCATTTTGCAGATTCCTCAATTCATTCTGAAGTGTCAATATGGCCCCTAGGCACAGAATATTTCAGTGTCATGTGAAAAATTGTTGCAACTGGTTAAAATTGATTTTTTTTTGATTCAGTCTTATGCAGTCTTGCTACTATTGAAGGTATGCAACTGCAACTGCTGGTCCAGTCCAGTCCAGTTTTTGGTATCTTCACAGTCCTATAGACCAGAATTTAAAACACTAATTTAGATCCTGCATATATTTTTAGACAAAAGGATGAATCCCTGCATTCTCAAGAATTGTTTCAAAGCTTTCACTTTCAAGTTCATAACATAATGTGTATGAGGTTCACATACTGGTACATCATTATGAAAAATAAGAGCAGAATTTGTCCATCCTATTGATGATGTGACAATCTTGAAGCTCCATATGGTGTTTGCAATCTGGTATAGTCCTTTGATTGTTGATCAAGTTCCCATTTGTCATACTGATGAGGTAGGTGGTAATAGACATATCAGATGTCAACTAGTGTTGACTCCTTAAGAATTGATGACCATATATGTCATCAAGTGTGTGGGATTTGTGTACTTCAACTCAAATCACAACTAGAAGTAGTGTACAAATATATGGGATTTATATATATAATAAATAAATTTTTATGCCTTAGCTTGGTTCAATTCAAGCTTATTCACACTGTAATATAATGGTTTGATTCTTGTATTCAAAACTGAAGTAATAATCACAAAAGAACCTAAAGGACCCACTCCCTTGGAATCCCCAAGTTCTGACTGTACCAACTTGTTTTTCCCCTTCTTTTTCCTAGCTTTTATTGCATTGTTTCACCTGACCACCCCAGCAGACTCTGTAGAATGATGAATTATAAGATCACAAAAATCTCAGAGTTTTGGTGTTCCTGCCACTAGAGGTATGCCATCACTTTCCTCCCTTCTTATCTTTGGTTTATTCACACTCTAATACTTTCATCTCACTAAAAATATGTTTCTTGCTTTGGTATGAGCTACAGATAGGTCCCATTGTATGAAGAACTGGGCTGTACACTCAGATCAAGCATTTAATTAGAAGGAGATGCTAATTTTGGATAATAATGAGGTCCCTCAAATCACATAGATAATCATGTATTATGTAAGTTCCATGATGTGTGATGTCTCAAGTACTGAGGGTATAAATCCTTGCACAGAACTCCAAGGGTCAAATTCTAAGTTCCAATTTATACTCTAGAATATGTATACTATAGTAATACATCTTTCTAGCACAAAGGAAATTTTTCCCTTTTGTAACAGTCTTGTTTTTCCTACTATGGTGTGCATGTTAGAAAGTGAACTATGTGTATGTGTAGTGATAGAATTATTATCAGATAAAATGAGAATTGAAACTAATGTACAGTCAGTAATGTAAGTGATGTAAGTGGGAAAGTAGTAAATGTAAGCTGCTCACTCTTAGTCTGGTAGAATAGACTGAGGGTGCTCTATCTGTGTGAGTCTGAATATATGTAAAATGTAAGTACACAAGAGTCCTTTCAAGTCAAAGATACTAACTAACACAAAGTGATACAATGATGTTGATGGTGACCCATGTGTGATCACACTCAATGTTCAACACTCCTCCTCACCACACAAAAGCTCTTTCTCACATGTAATCATGGCCTTACAGGGTTTCATAAAAGTATCAGTGGTATTGTCCTTGGCAGTATATATAGTGTGGCTAGTTCTACCTGAAATCCTCAGTTCTAACTCAGGACTTCAGGTCAGTAGTACTCCTTCACTCAATACACTCAGTTTCTAACTCAGGACTTCAGCTTTAGCTGTCATACTTGACCTCTGTGCTTTGTCTGTTCTAACAGAGAGTATGTGGTTGAGGGTAATTTTGCCAGATTGAACTTGCTTGCAGAGGAAGTGGTACTTTATGTCAATATGTTGGACTCTATTCTGTGGTAATGGATCTTTGGATAATACAATAGCTGAGTTATTGTTGCATAACATGGTTATGGTCCATGCTGCAAAGTTGAAGCTGATTCCTTTGAGAAGGGCATGAAGCCAGATACATTCTTGCACATCTTCAAATGCAGCAATATACTCTACTTTGCAAGAAGAAGCTGTGACAGTCTTCTGCTTCTGTACTTCCCATGGAACTGAGCCCAACCCTAAACTCCAGAAATAACTGCCAACACTTTGTCATGTGTCAGGGCAGTGAGCCCAATTCAAGTAAGTAAATCTGGATATATTCAAGCACTCCTCCTGTCCACCAAGATGGTGTTTGAGGTCTTGTGTCTCTTTGAGATAATGAACAACATGGATAGCAAGGTCTTTACACTAATCCACCTATTCCAATCAGAGTCCTAGGACTCTGATCAGACAGTTAGTCAGGCATTTGTAATGAAAACTATCAAATGTAAGTCCTAGTCTGATGCAGTCAGATGGGACTCCTATTAAAAATCACATCAGAGTAGGACTCCAATCAGACTCCTAGGATGGACTGCTAAGACTCTCAATCCTCAATTATTTAAAGCAAAAATTCTTCATTTTAGCAAAGTCAGCTTATGGATGTTGTGTCATGCACTATACTGGGCCTGTAAGGGGGCCATCCTTTTTCTTTCTTTTTTTCTATTTACTTTTATATATTTACTTTCTTTTTATTATTATTTATCTCTGGCAATTTCTAAAGTTTTGATAATTCTCAGAGTTTTTGGAGTTTGATAGTAGCTCTTATGTACTATACAGTTAATTCCCATCCTTCTGAGGTGCCAAAAGTGTCCATCTCTGTCATTGAGACCCCTCAAACTTGTTTTCCAGCTCTATAGTTAATGTCTGTATTCACTCTTACATGTCTAATACACTGTGAAGTTCCCTTTACAGCAATGTGAATGTTCTACAGCCTCCAAAGGTTGCTTTATAAGGCTAATATGGGGATCTGAAATAATCTAGTAAAGTGACAAATACTAAGTAGTACATAAATCCAATATTATATAAATTATATAATACAAATAAAATAAAATATTGAGATTATGGTCATATCAATAGATAATGTACAATAATAATAAAAACAATGTTTAAAATGCTATTTTGTTACAGTGTGATACTTACAATAGGGGTCTTGTGGCATTTTTATATATAGTTACATTTATATAATTTGATTATGATATATATAATATTCTTAATTTATTTGCTCACTCTGATTGAAGTCTGTCTGAGATGTTCTTAATTCAAATACTGTTACTAATATTTTTAGAAATTCATGATATTTGTTGAAATTTTACAAGTTTCTCAGTCTGATCAGACTACTCAGGCTCTAATCAGAGTTTGAACAACTCTCAGTCTGATTAGACTATGGTTACTTACTTAGTTCAATGCACTTTTTTAATGACTCCTAGGACTCTGATCAGAATTGGTGGGGGACTGTAAAGTACTGTGGATAGCTGCATTCCAATGAATCATAGAGTATGAGTCAAGGTATTGGGATAGTTGCTATACTGCAAATGTGATGTCAAGTTGTGTAGAGATGGCCAGGTAGAGGAGACAGCCAACTAGCTGTTGATATGGAGCTTTCTCAAGTAGATGCTGCTCTTTAACAGGGAGGGATTCATGATCAATGTAATGCAGGTTGGAGTTTTGGTTCATGGGGACAGTGACTAGATTTGTGTCCTTCTGCCCAAACTGTGATATTTTCTTGTCAATGAGGGCAGTCTGGGATAGTTTTCCTGTATGATTTGGTTTGTCCCAGTTGAACACAATGCCTACAACAAACTGTGGAAGACCAAGATCAGAAATGGTCCAGACTTTTCACATTTGGTCTTTGAATTGCTTGTTTTCTTCCTTAGTTCTCATGATGAAAAAGAATTCATTGAGGTGTACCACAGCTATAACTGTACCCTGGTCAGATTTTTGATAGTATATGCATGATTCACATGCAAGTCTCTGGAATTCCCAGTTTAGTATGTTTTCATCAAGCATAGTGTTCCATATTTGTCCTGTTTGCTTCATGCCGTATAGACCACATTTGAGCTTCCAGACCCAGTCTTCCTTGCCTTCTTCTGCAAAACCATCAGGCTGTTCCATATATTGGACTTTGTGCCACTTTGTCCATCTCTGTCTGTTTACACTGATACTGGATTTGGTGCAGAATCATTCAAAGGAGCTGGGTTACACCATTTTTAACACAGATAGTCTGTAGTTTAATGACTGATATAGTGATAAGAATAAACAATAAATCAAGTAGTTTCTTTCCAACTATCCCAAACTCCATTTATGATAGCAGTTCAAAGCACAGCACATGCTTTATCAATACAAACATAATTTGGACATAAATTATCAGTAGCATAAATTTGATTGAGCCAATTTAGTCCATGCAATAACAAAAGTAATTATTATGACCTTTCCTTT
>JABAJS010007904.1:0-13198 GCA_018221635.1 Tephrocybe sp. 10521TJB
AGCTGGCCCTCGCAGAAGTAAACGATTGAATAAAACAGGTACTAAGGTACCATGAGTATATTCAAACTAGTTAGGGACGTGGGGATGGCCCATGGTCAGGAACACAAAGAGGTACACGAAATATGAATGAGGGGGGAAGGAAAGGAATAAAAAGAGTTAAAGAGTGGCAGCCAATGCTTCCTCAACCTCATCAGCCTTCTGGGAGTCAATGATCTCGATGTCATCTTCAACGTCATCGTGCTATGAGAATAGAGTAAGATATGTAGCAGTAAAGAGAAAAGGGAAGGGTGTCCAACCTTAGTACCACTGGGGCCAGCATCAGCAACATTGAGGTCATGAACTAGAGCACCTGTAACCTCGACTTCATGCTGCTCGATGGCGGTGTTCATGCATTCCTGTCGAGCCACAAGTTGCTTGCAAAGCTGGTAATGGACGTCGAGTGTGAAAAGATGCTGTTGAGCAGTCTCATCAATCACGGCAAGATACTCTTGCAAAGTATCTTTAGGGAGATCACCCTCCTTATTAAGCAAGTAATCCACTTCCTTGAGAAGAGAAGACGCAAAGTTGGATCCCGGTTTATAAGTGGCTAAGAAAAGTAATAAGCAATGAGGTAAAAGAAATAGTAGTAAGGAATGAGTAGTGACGTACGAACAACAGGTTGAGTCTTGGGCTTTTTAGGCTTGGGGCTGTTCATAACATCAGACTTGAGGGCAGTGACATCCAAGGACAAGGAATCAAGATGATTCAATATGAGTGCCTCAAGCGGAGAAGGCTGTAAAAGACTCATGTCATTAGCCTTTCACTTTCTGGCAGAAGCGGCACTTGCCATTGAAACGTCTCCATCATGGTCGTGTGAAGGGGAACATCCTCGCGGCCTGGGAGCCATAGTATTGCTACCACCTTGAGAGCGATGTGCAAGCTCATGGAGGCAATGCTCCTCATGTTTCTTGGCCTGAAAAGTTAGCAAGTGAACAACAAAGAAGCCAATAGCTCAAGTAGCCATGAACCTCCACTCGTTCATGATCACAGGCAGCCTGGGCATCATGACAATCCTTGATAAGTTTGAGGATGCTATCCAAAAAGATACACCACTGGCAGTAACCATTGGATGATTTGATGTAGTTTTGATCGGAACTTTTGGTGGTGATGGTATGAGCCTTGTACATGCCGTCGGTCTCAGAAATACACTGGAAGTTGGCCTGATCTGCAAAGGACTAGGCAGGGATCAGTGAATGGAGGTGGAGTAATAGAAAAAGACATACAAGCTCAGCACCAGCTAAAACTCGGGCACCTCTGACAAAGGAAGCACCGAGGCTGCAGGTGGCTGCATGAGCCTCATCAGTGAATGCTTGAATAGCACGGTGGAAGTCTCCATGATGACAAATAGCCTTGATACACCTGGTTTGAGGATCACGCAGGACAGCAGCATTAAGCAGGTCAATAGGATCAGTGGGAATGAGGGTCGAAGCAGTAGGCTTTTTAGGTCCAGTTGGAGGTGCCATGGCAGGAGACAACGAGGCTAAGGAAAGGAGAAGCAGTGAGCTAGCTTTTATAGAAGTCGAGTACAGGTAACAGAATGCTGGTGACCAGCGGATAAGAGGTTGACCAGGATACATGAGGTACAGCAAGTGGGGTCAAGGGTCAAGAAGCTTGTGAAATCACACACTACCAGCTGGATAGTACGGATGTTAGAAAGGGGCTGCTATCACAGGGGCACTCAAAGACGGTGCCACAGGAGCGGTAGTTGTGACTGGGACAGTCAGTATATGGAGAGTGGGAGATGATACAATGGCTGTCGTACAATAATTCATAGTTAGAACTGGGAGGTTGAAAACTGTAATCTAATGAACTCACCATGGCCAGTGACCTCCAGTGAACTCCTCAAACACACAAAGGCCAGCCTGCGAGTGGCACAGTCACAAAAAATGGAGAGCCAGGCAGGGAAACAAGGCACTGACTAGTGATGGTGGCAGTGACAATGCCATGTTAGTTCGGATCATGGGAATAGAAACACACAATTTACCTTAGACTTTGTGTGAGACTAAGAAAGAAATCGGCCTATAAGGAGGGCTAGAAAAGAATTAGATGGGCTGCTACGCAGTAGAGTAGTAAGACTACAAGCAAAAAGTCTGTAAAGGGACGCGCGTACAGGGGCATCGAGCATCAGTAGCAGTGCTGGTCAAATCGGTAAGATTAGACACCCTCCCGCAATTGAGAATTGTACTGTCACATATGCTCCCCCTATGCCCTAATCATGCACATGGAATAACCGATAACAGATGGTAGGAGTGGAACAGATAGTAATGGGGGAGTGTGGTTACAAAAGAAGGAAGGACAGGACTGTGAATAAGGCAGGTACCTGGAGGAATAGGGGTAGACACGTGTCCTGAGCCATGGAACTTAGCCATTGGAAGGCCGTGAAGAGTGCTGGTGGATAGTTTAGCCTGGAAAGCTGATGGAGCATAGATAAAAATAGCTGTAGTATTACTTAGAATAATGTGGTCTGTGTGTAGAATTACAGGTATAAAGATCATGTACAATTAGGTAGGAAAGATAAGCAACCTCAGATCGGACTCAGGATTCCCCATGGGAGTGAATTCCTTAGGTCTATTTGCAGGCATTAGCTACAGTTCAATAACAAATTCACCAATTTACTACAAGTTCAAATTCAAAACCACATATTCAACTCAAATCTTTACAAAGTGTGTGTCTACAAGTTATGTCGCTAGGAAAGCCCTCGAATTTGTTGAGCCCAAGGTCATACATTTGAACTGACGTTAGTACACTTTCTGTGACAACATCAGTAAATGTTACCTTGCTCATTAGAGGCTGCTGCTATCTATGTCTTTCCTTCTCCATCTTTCTTTCTTTTGTAAGGGTCATTGATAACGATTAACAGGCTTATACCAATGCTCATTTATGCTGGAAAAGTGACCAACACCTTGACGAACCAAAGGGATTCAGTGGTATTCCACAATGTCTTCATTGTGCCCATGCCATCGATTCCTCCTTCCTCGCATCTCTGTACAAGTGCCTGAACATGGTCCTCAGCAGGCTGCAGGGGCTTCCAAAGGAGTACCTCAATGGGATTGTAGAGGTAATGAAGCACCAGGTGCATGTGCCTGATGAATGACAGAAGGGGTGTGTGAACTGAGCTACGAGTGGAGCATAAGTGTTAGAGATGGAGGAGATGGCACTGATATATGAGGCGGAGGGATTTGTACTTGAGGATACAGTGACGTTACTTGAGTTGCTTGACACTGCACATCCATTGCTTGTTGCTGTTGGGGGTATTAGGGATTTGGCGATCCCTTGAGAGAGTGACAAGGATGAGGAGTAGTAAAATACATGATGACATATGTTCACAGCTACTGCTGCATATACAAGTGTAACAACAATACTAGAAAGCAAACATGATGTAGTATAAAGATCTGCCCCACAGAGCCAGTTCATGCCATATCAAACCAGACATGATGGACCTGCCTCCCTGCTGATATTGATAGCCTCAAGCTGAGTGGGCTCCACTGTTGGAGAGCTCAACTCAACAACCCAAATGTCATTGTTCTCATTGTTAGCTTCAAGCTGAGAAAGGGTCCTGTCCCTAGGCATGTCCACAAATTCAGTAAGTGCAATAACTGATTTGTTAATCTCAACAATCGAAAATGGTCCGAGAATGAGGGTAACTGTGAGAAGGGGATAGACACACTAGCCATGTTCATTAGCTGCAATCACTTAATAACTGGTGGTATGACACTAACTGATGTGGATTGGAAGATATTGCCAACAATGTTGTAACTAATTGATCCACCTTCATTGCCAGGAAGTGCTGCCTGGCACACTGCAAACAGAATCTTAAACTGAAATCAGTCAATTGTGGACTAGCCAATATGTTTATGCACCTGTAATATACTATAGGCAGCACCTGATTCCACAAGGAGCAGCAATATATGCCACACTCCAAAGAGCTTCTGCCTGGCATTATTACTTTTAATAAATAATAGATGCTGTCTATGGTGGGCCATATTTTAGTGTAATCTAAGGTTGACTGCATTAATTTGCTCACCGTAGTGTCCATCCAATGAATAAGCTACTAATAACGTTGGTAATAATTGGCATCCATGTGCTAAGAGTATTCAAAATTCCAACAAGTTGGGTGTCCTGGTTTAGCAGCCCTGCATCCACAATGGGTTGCTTGATGCGGTATGCAAGTGTTGTCCCTAAACATGCACATACTCATCAGTACAATCTGAATTATCACAACTAAGTACTAAGTACCTACCAAAGGTGATGGCACATAAAGTGAGAGAAAGATACAATGCCCATCTTCTCTGGTTGAAAAGCATTCATGCATGCCAAACGACGAATATGTCATTGAAAGCAGGCTGAGTAACATAACTATCAGTAGTGTAAATGCCATTCATGCCCAACAGCACCTGTAGTGACTCCAACCAGTTCAGAGGCTGGTCAAGCAGGTTGATCAAGAAGTCAACAGCTTTTGCACTAGTGAAAAAAACACAGCAACCAGCCAGTGCTTCAATTACATTGGCCACCTGGACCACAGTCAGAATAATGAACCCCAAAATGCTGAGATATAGCAATGCCCGGGCACTGAAAGTTGTGCGTTTCTCACTGACAAACACTGTCAAGGCATGAAAAGGTGGGGTAAAATGATATACAGGATGATGTAGTAAATCGTGGGTATGCATATTGGTGCCAAGATATCTGGAATATTTGGGATGGCTTTCAAGGTGCTAGAGCTAGATTGGAAGGCATAGAGGTGCACTTGCCATACATGAGGGTGAATGTTATGCTAATGATTGCATTGTTAAATAATGGCATGCCCCAGCTTTGGATAGTAGATCGTTCATCAGGTGTCATGGCTGAATATTACAATTGTGTTGAGTCCAAGATGGAGTTCTACTTGTGTTTATATGGTTGTTATACCTTGAGTGGACCAGCATATCATGCATTTTATATATGCATGCTCAACATCAATCATGTGTAATTAGCTGAAACACATAAAGGTCATTCTTAGGCACTTAGGTGGATGATTTCCCAGAGTCATATCATTTTCAGAGGAAAGCCAAAGTCCAGAGTATTTATCAAAATCATGATAGGATGTAGGCATTCCAAGTTGAAGAAAGAGTTTGAAGCACCCAGGTTTAAATTATAGGCCCATGTCAAACCAATACATGCAAATGAGTACTATTAGTGCAACCACATAGCCTCTATTCCATGGGGCCTGCAGTGAGTTATACTAGAACTACCTATACACAATACGGAAAACAGGGAAATGTGTACTCACCGCAATAGTCTCTTGTTGCTAACTTAACTCGAGATCATAGTGCCGGCAAGTGAGATAGTATGGAACAAGGCTTCCAACATTTTTGATGGGGGTGACAGTTGACCAAAAACAGCACTGAATTGATGGTAGGTACCGAGAGACCTGTTGAATTACATGTAACTATTGAAAAAGTTAAGTATTAGCTACCAAATTTGTGGGCACGTATGGAAGATCATGATGTGATGTCAAAGAAACATGGGCATCATCGCAAATGCTGGGCGTCTGTGGGGGATGAGACTGATCAAAGATCGCCGACGTGGTCAACTCCGGGGTGCCTATTCTTAAACCTTACAATGCGGCACTAGTGTAGTTATTTGACGAGGCTGTACTCTTTCCAGAACCTCTCTTGATACTGTTTGCACTCGGTTCGTGTTAGGTTCGTGTAAACTGCTTCTCATGACATTGAGTCTTGAATCTTTGTGAGCAATTTATAGAACCATGACTCTTAATTGGATACATCAACTCAAGAAGCCGTCCATATCATCCAACGAGGTACTTACAGAGCGCGTTACAAGAAAAGCAGAACTATTCAAGCAAGCACCAACACAATTCATGGCTCCAGATTCGGCGAAGTCCATGTGGTATGAGATCCTGGATCCGTGAACGATACGACAGTCACGCTGGAACCAAATCAAATGGTTGCGTTATCCTATCTCGACGATGTAGGCATCTAGGAGTCATATCACCTATGTCGTTGGCTTAGAGTCCTTTGGCACTGAGTCCTCATTCAGACTGGCATGTCATTTTCCAGAGAGGGAACCACAAAATTCCATCATCAGGATCTTTGACGTGGCCTCGGAAGCAGCTGCTGGCATGAGCCACCGATTCACCCACTGCTCATTATCTCAATCATCAATCCCTCCATCTGAAACCTCTGCAGTCAAATCATGAATTCATTCTCAGAACATGTAGGTGAATAAATAACCTGTTTACAGACTAAAAAGTGCTGTACCTTTCTCTGTTTCTAGTCCGCGACTCATTATTTTGCATGTCTTATGTTCCATGTCTCACGTCCTTTGTTCCACAGTCTCACACCCTCTGTCGTTCACTCGACAACTGATCAGGCTATATCGATGTTGCTTAATCACTTGCCTGACTTTAAATTGGTGTAATCTGCTCTACAATTGGAGTTGGATATGATCCACTGCCACAATGTGCACGTTTATATGGAGGACGGAAGAAGGCAGGGTGTGATACTGATTCCAGCAATAACCCATCCAAATGTCTGATCTGATTCTATAGTGGACACTAACGAAAAGCGGGGTGAGGCGTCCATATAATCGCAATCGAGGTGCAGCCGTGAATTCAACAAGAGAAACAAAACATAACCCGATTTGGAAATGCTGGTGATCCCAGTGATCTTGACAGTGCATTAAGATCATCTAAATGCGGTATCTGCACGATACAGGTATATTCAGCGAGATACACCAGAGAAGGTACCGAGGTCCACAGGGCGTTGAAGATGACTTGGATCCAAGAAGTTGACTACGAGCCCGAAGCTGACCCTGAGCTCCGAGTTATAAAAAATAAATTGACTCTGAATGATGAAGGAACATACCAAAAATGCCGAAAGTTTCTTATTTTACAGTAAAACAAAGGATGTTCTAGGTTTGCTGGTGGCAGTCGATACGGCTGAGGTAGAATGTCAGCACAAGAGAAAGTGTCTGAGTCAGCTGCAACCAAATAGAGGCATGCAGATCGCCAGTCTTGCTTAGAACGTAACGAGAACCACTGGACTGTCTTTCAAAACTAGCGACGCCTTGTAGCGCCCCGCCTGTCTAATGCGCGAATCCAACTTTATGTTTCCTACTCAAAACAAGGCACGCCTATGCATAAGTTCCCAACTTCATGACCGTCAAGGTAAGCAGGCAAACTTGGCTTACAGTGGCTCTAATACATAAACAACGCTAATAACGTCGTCTGCGCTCCCACTACTCAATCACTCACGCACCTAACATACCTGAGTCCTACTCGTATTATTAACCTTGACCCACATGGAACAGAACCGGCACCTCACCCGCTGATAATGTAGCTTCAGCTGAGTATCCTCAGAAACTAGCGCCCACATTCATTCATGAATTAACGCACCATCTCCCATCAATCCAACTAACATCACCCCCTCTCATCCATCATCCTCCTCCTCCGTCCAAGCCTCGATAGCAGTATCGCGCATGACGCCCTCGAACTTCATCCTCGCATTCGGCTGCTCCCCCACAGATTTCACCTGTCTCTAGAACCTCACCATGTTCTCCTCCTAAGCCGATATCTGGAACCACGTCGTCGACGAACTTCTGGACAAGTTCTCAGAACGGGCGCGCGAGACGGATATGGAGATCAAGGAGACGAAGTTGATGGCGGAGGATATTGCCCAGTTTAATAGTCTGCCGAGGCTGGCGGTGGCGGGCATTTGATCCCGTGAGTCTCGATGACGATGGAAGCGCCCCGATGGCGGGTTTCTCCATGAGTATGGATTTACGAGCCTATCTCCGTTGATTTCTTTTCTTCGATTTTGTGTATTCCTCAGAAACTTGATTCAATATGTAGCATAACTTCGCATTTCATATCAGAATATTCCACTATACATTGATACTGCATGATTCATCAACGCCTTGGGACTGAACCGCATCAGCACATATGCGTCTATATTAATGTTATACATTCATCCTCCTCCCAACCCTCCCACCTCCCTCGACTCCTCTCCCTCTACTCATACATCACCTCCACATTCCTCACCTCAACGCTAAACAACGGCCACATACTCTGAGCGTCCAGATCGTCCGTGACGCCGTCTCATCGACCTACGATACCATCGGATTGGAATATGGATTTGCCTTGAACGGCGTAAGTAAGTCAGTAAGTGAGAGTAAGTGAGAGTGGAGGGAGACCCACGAGCCCGAGGGAGACTTTGATTCTGGGTGGAGCGAGGATGTATCGTTCGAGTTTGAGAGGTTCCAGGACTGTATGATGAGGTGGAAGATGGTCCGTCCAGCGAGATCGCCTTGGTTTGGAATTTCTCACGGGTGGAAGAGGATAATGGGAAAGGGGGAAAGGGGAAAGGAAAGAGGAAACACGAACCTGGTAATACGCATTATGCCCAGCCTGTTGAGAATGAATTATTCTCGCAAGCGAAAGAAGAAACGAAAGGACAGAATACACCTGATGATATGCATAATTCCCGGTCGCGATCGCTCCAAACGCGTTAGCTGCATCGCCCACAACAAAGATGTGCGGGTATGGTCTGTCTTCTAATCCTCGAGGTCCCCAGACGATGACCAAGATGAAGGGAGGAGACTAAGCTGCATAGTTTACAGGACGTACGAGAGGGAGTCGCCGAGGTTCAGGGTGGCTGGATCGAGGTCCTTCAAAAGTTCTGTATTGGGCACATTGCGTGCAGTGGAGCTATGCGATTGAACAGGGATGAGATGAGGGGTGCATGGGGTTGGATGAGAACGCACCAGTAGATCAGGGGCAATTTATTCTCTAGTGATGGTGCTGACTATACGCTGTCCACGCTCATTGACCTTCCCTGTTGCTCATTGATGAATGAAAGGTCGAGCCACTCGCCGATGATGACGAATATGTTGTCGATGTACTCGAGGATTTTGAAGACTATCTGTGGAAAGATGTGTCATTGGAGGAACGTTTGCTGGTAGCAAGCGACGTACTCTCGTTGTGCATCTCCTCGTCGAAGCATGTAAGAAGATGCGTCCTGTAATGGAGGAGCGGTACCCGTTTCGTGGGGTGTATAGTTGCGATGTCCGTTAAGTGTACTGTATAACAGAACAAGTCAGGGAAGAGGCCTAGCGAGAGAGATAATGAAAGGACGTACAGATACCCACCGCCCCACCGCCCGCCACCCACCACCAACACACTCGGCGCCTCCTCCAGAATCTCCTGATGTAGTACTGCATTGACGCAATCTCCTCCAGCCACATATCGTGGTAGGCAGTCGACCGTGTCCTGCCCACCGGTTCCGGAGGTACGCATTTCCCCTCGTCGTTGAGCGCCCATAAGTTGACCGGCATATCACTTTGCCCTGAACGACGTAAGTCAGTAAGTGAGAGTAAGTGAGAGTGGAGGGATACATACGAGTCCGAGGGAGACTTTGATTTGTGGTGGGCTGGGGGTTGATCGGTTGAGTTTGAGAGGTTCTAGCAGTGTTCCGTGAGGTGGAGGATGGTCCGTGCGGCGACTTTGCCCTGTTTGGGATTTCTCGTGAGCGGAAGAGGATACTTGGGGAAGGAAGGAAAGACGAAAGACGAACCTGATAATACGCATTATGCCCAGCAGCAATAGCAGACGTGTCGCCCACGACGAAGATGTGCTGGTATGGTGCAGCGGATCTTCCTCATTATGCGACTGGGATATGGACCACTTCATCGCGTCCTCGAGGCCCGTACCCGGTGCCGATACCGATGACGAAAGTGCAGGAACGAACCCGAACTGCATATTTTGCAGGACGTGAGTGAGGGAGCCTCTGGAGTTCATGGTGGCTGAATCGAGGGCCTTGAGGAGTCCGATGTTCGGTACCTGGCCGTGCAGAGGAGCTATGCGCTGGGATGAGATGAGGGGTACATGAAATAGATAACAACACACAAGCATGTCAGCGGCGATTTCTCTGCCCCCATGACGGTGCCCACTACCCGCTGGCCGCAGTCATTGGTCTTCCCAGGCTCATCATCGATAGAGTCGTGCGCCGAGATTGGCGGTTATGTCGTCCACGGCCTCGAAGATCTTGAATACTATGGGTGGAGAGAAGGAAATATCATGGGAGGATGGTTGGGAGAGGGAGAGGGACGTACCCTAGTTGTGCATCTCCTCTTCGAACTGGGGAAGGAGGTGATCCTGGAATGGAGGCGCATGTCTTTCGTGGTGGGGTGTACAGTCTTGGTGTCCATCGCATACTCTGTGAGAGCATATACTAAGGAAGAAATCCAGCTAAAGGAATGAAAGGACGTACGGACCCCCAATGCCCAACCACCCACCACCAACATAATTGGCGCCTATTACATGATCTTCTGATGCTATTGCATTCACGCAATCCTCTTCGGCTTTCTACTGTGGTACGCACCCGCCCACCGGTTTCTGTAGGATGTACTTGTGGTCCTTCTTGAGGGACCACAGGTTGAGCGGTGCGGGCATGTGGGAGCCGAGCGCGTAGATGATGTAGTTGTAGGGGACGGTCGTACTCGGGAGGTCGTGTTCCAGAAAGGCCTTGAAGAGGGTTCAGGTGTATTTGGCGAGTGAGGTGACGGTGCCTTGGGCGCGGAGGTGACGTTGCAAAGAGGAGGGGAGGCACAATGCGTGGGTGTTAAGTACAACTAGAGAGAGGAGTGAGGTCGAAGATAAATGAGAGGAAAGGTTGCTTACGGGTTTTGTGTTTGTAGTCGGATAGCACAGAGAGGCGGGGGAAGATGTAGATGCCTGCTGGGAGTTAGAGTTACGCATATTTGAGGGGTCAAGGTACTGACTATTTCAGTGTCTGTACACGCGTTGTGAGACTGAGAATGTGAATATCCAACAATGGCAGCACGTACAAATTTCTATCAATCAAAGTGACCCTTCATCCTTCGCCAATGCCTGCAGCGAGAATATGAGCAGCTCTAGGACCTATCAGGGGTTTCGAGAGCACAGAAAGTGGAGAGAGAGAAGCGGGGTAGGCAGCACTGAGCACGACGACTGTTCTGGTAGAGTTCATCTTCGAGCGATTCTTTGTTGATGATTGGGTCGATGGTCTTATCTGATAACGAATATCGTCAAGTGATGCATCGGACCCCGTAGACGTGAGCTCCGCGCAGGCTGGCGCGTCCGCGATGCCTAAGAGGACGGCTGCTGTAGACGACATATCTGGGATAGGGATTTCGGCTGAGATAGAAAGAAACCCGATGATCCAATCACAAAGTACGGAGCTCTTTCAAGAAGTTTGATATATCCCGCACTCATTATGAGTGCTACTCTCATCTACGCTATTCTTTGATCCACTAACACTTCTACGCTAACCATGCCCCGATGCATTTGAAGACTCTGTGAAGCACGTCAAAGACTTTTCAAACTAGTTCCCTATTCTTTTCGATGAAGAAACAAACTGATATCAAAGATCATATTTGTAGAACTGCCCATTGATCCAGCTGCTACACAGCGAGGAAACTATCTCATAGCAACGTGGGCCAAAGTCTGTCAGGCTATGGTACCCAAATTCAAATCATACCTGCACGTCGACTTGCCTTCACTCCTTCAGACCGCGAGTGCTAATCCGGACGTCTCTGTATATGGTCAGACTGAGTCACGTTCTACACCCAGTCAACGTACGAGACTGAACCTTTCCTCAAAAGGCCAAAGAGAAGGCCAGGCACTCGGTATTCGTACCTCGGCGATTGAGGAGAAGTGTCAGACGTTTGAGGGTCGTGATTTAATCGTTGATGATGAACAGCGGGTTCGCACCCTACGTGTTGCAGAGTCTTGAGATTACGCTGCCTGCAGTTTTACTGTCATGATGGGGTACGGGAGGCTGCTGCTATGTACGTCTTTCCTTCTTCATCTTTCTTTTTTTTTCCGTAAGGGTCATTGATAACAATTAACAGGCTTATACCAACGCCCCTTCACAATGGAAAAGTGACGAACACCTTGACGAACCAAAGGGCTTTGGTGGTATTCCACAATGTCTTCGTTGCGCCCACGCGCTCGATTCCTCCTTCCTCGCGTCTCTGTACAAGTGACTGAACACGGTCCTTGGCGGGCCGTGGGGGCTTCCGAAGGAGTACCTTGAAGGGATCGTAGAGGTGACGAAGCACCAGGTGCATGTGCTTGATGAACGACAGAAGGGGCACGCGAACCGAGCTACGAGTGGAGTGTAAGTGTTGGAGATGGAGGAGATGGCGCTGATACATGAGGCGGAGGAACTTGTACTTGAGGATACAGTGACGATACTTGAGTTGCTTGACTCCGCGCATCCGTTGCTTGTTGTTGTTGGGGGTATTAGGGATTTGGCGATCGGTTCAGAGAGTGACAAGGATGAGGAGTAGTAAAATGCATGGTGACATGTGTTCACAGCTCCTGCTGCATATACAAGTGTAACAACAATACTAGAAAGCAAACATGATGTAGTATGAAGATCTGCCCCACAGAGCCAGTTCATGTCATATCAAACCAGACATGATGGACCTGCCTCCCTGCTGATATTGCTAGCCTCGAGCTGAGTGTGCTCCACTGTTGGAGAGCTCAACTCAACAACCTGAATATCATTATTCCCACTGTTAGCTTCAAGCTGAGAAAGGGTCCTGTCCACAGGAATGTCCACAAATTCAGTAAGTGCAATAACTGATTTGTCAATCTCAACAATTGAACATGGTCCATTAACAAGGGCAACTGTGAGAAGGGGATAGACAAACTAATCATGCTATTAGCTGCAATCACTCAATAACTGGAGGTATGACACTAACTGATATGGACAGGAAGATGATGGTAACAATGTTATAACCAAGCTCTCCACCTTCATTGCTTGGAAGTGCTGCTTGGCACACTGCAAACAGAATCTTATACTGAAATCAGTCAATTGTGAACTAGCCAATATGTTTACACACCTGTAATATACTATAGACAGCACCTGATTCCACAAGAAGCAGCAATATATGCCACACTCCAAAGAGCTTCTGTCCAGCATTATTACTTTTAATAAATAATAGATGCTGTCTATGGTGGGGCATATTTTGAGTACTTTACACTCCCCCTGGTTTCCACTAGACTCCAGGTGCACTCCAGGTAGACTCCAGGTAGAGTCTACTTAGACTCCATCTACACTCCATATAGACCATATAAACTATATATTTTCAGTATACCTGGAGTCTACCTGGAGTC
>JABAJS010007905.1:0-11258 GCA_018221635.1 Tephrocybe sp. 10521TJB
TCCGGCAATCTCCCATGCTGGGTGGGTTGCTTCGGTATTAACGTCATTAAATGCACCAAAATATTTAGCACCGCGGATGCTCAACGACGTGAGTGCTGGAACACGGAGATATTGCAGTACTTTAATCGAACCAAGTGACAAGCCGAGACTTTGCAAAGTGGGCATGCGAACCTCTCCATCAGGGAAAGGGTTGGCGAGGTAGGCCGAATTAAACTCTAGGGTGAGGGTCCTGAGTGCAATACATTGCCGGAGAACAGGCGATATGGGCTCCTGGCAGGCTTCTAGCATCATCGTCAATTCGATCAATTGATGCCACTGTACCGGGATGGCGAGAAAGTCGTCATCCGTGAGGTCTTCAGTGAGCTTGAGGGACAGAAAATTTTGTAGAGAAAAAGGGCCAAGAGGTGCAATACGAATTGGCCGAGAGTAGTTGCGCCTGAGTTGAATTGCGAGCGTTTCCACGGACTTGCAGCTCTTCACTATCTCGAACGAACGTTTCTGCACGTTCCAAGAATCTCAGCCCACATATTTCTACATACGCGAGTTGTTTCCAAGGAAGGCTAAGATTGCGTATGACAGCGAAATGCAGGGGACCATCTGACACAAGTCTGATGCGCTTCAAGCATGGCGCTCTTTGGAACACGTCCAAATGTTTGATATGCCGGCCTCATTTATGATGCTTCGTATATTCAAAGACAGGGAATAAAGTGCTCTGAAATTTTTCGATTGCATGTTGCAGATCATGTTGACGGGGAGGATGTGAAGGTAGAGAATCAACGAGTTCGTGCGTTCTGAATTGGGAATGAGAAACCTGCCTATCACAGTATCGTCCTCGTAGTTTGAATGCAGAGCGATAGAGAGCGAGCCAGTTGATGGAAGGGTGCTGCTGATGAAAGCGATATGTTCTGTTGTTGTCACCCCATCTCCAATGTAAACCGAGTTCCACAGGCTCTGTTCGCCACGAGCTATTAGTCTCCACAAGGAGCAGACGCGTGTAAGGACCCAAGGCAGAGCAGAAAAGACGGGAGGAAACTGAACAGAGGTGCCGCTACAATGGGCAAAGATTTTGGCGATGAGTTCGGGAGAGAGTCGTTTGTGTGGGGCGAGAGCAATCCTAAGTCTCTGGCATCGCATGAATTTGTTCCTTTGCGCTTTCTTTCCCGCTTGGTTTCGAATACAAGATGCAAAGACCAATTGTCGTGCGCGGGTCCATTCCTGATCAGTAAGAATGTTGGTATTCGTTAGTCCCGCTTCAAACTCGAGCTTGTGAAGCAAATCCTTGTCGGTAATTGCCATCGTTGAGACGACGTTGAGACACTGTAAAATTTGCATCAGCCATGTTCTATTTTGTGAAGAAAGCCACCCTACAGAGTATTGTGATGTGGATGGGTTCAGGTCGAGGCAAGTCAAACACTCCACTCACAGCCTACCAGACTCTTCAAACAGTTTTTAGCATTTGCAAGTCACTACGCCAGGATTGAAAAAAAAAAACAAAAAACAAAAAAACAAGAGAAACTTGAAACTTACAGGTTGCCGAATATACAGCCACACGCCATATATATGTAGCCTGTAATTTCGATGCAAATGCAATTGAAGATGTGATTTTTGAAGTTCATGCATACTTGTGACCACACAGTGGCAGACACGGAGTTGCAATTTGCTCACGTCCATCACATCGGATATGACTCAGCTTTCGTCTTCCTTATCTCCTAGTCAGGACTCAGTGGCACTACGAGCGAATGGATTGCACACATATCGAATTCGGCCACGGCGTTCATGATCGGCTCGGTCCCTATGAATTTGGCAAGCAGATGCCTCTTTAGTTGACCGGTGACCAATCAATGGTTCAGAATCGCTTCTATCTGGCTTCTTTGGTGTCACTGGGTCCAAATTCTTTGGCGTCTAACTCGGATTGGACCCCTATGAATTAGTCTACCCAAGGTTTCCCACATGGTTGTCTTTGTTCCCCCGACTTAAGTACACGCACTAGAAGCCCATCAGAACATTGAGCCTGCCAACCATGTTTAATATAACTGCTGTTGCAGGAGCTCTACTCTTCCTTCTGGGAGCAGCAGCACTTCTCTACAAGCTATCGACATGGACACACCGTGGTGCTCTTCCTGACTACGCCCGTCTTTCAGGGGTTCCCTTACCCAGACCTCTACACAATTTCGACGTGAAGACTGCAAAGGCAAGGCCGTACCGTCCTTTTCGATGGGAGTACCACCAAACCATGTGTATGTAGAATCTACACTAATTTCTGCCATTAAACAAATTGGGCTTATCCGTCATTGGTCATTTCTAGCGTTGAAGAAACTAGAGCCAGACTTCTGGCTTGAGCTTGAATCGACATACTTTCAGCGACTCAAGCAAAGGAAGCAGTTGTACCTAACCCACAAGTCCCATGTCATAACTGCCCTCCCGGGTAGCTCCCGCGCCTGTATCGAGCTCGCCGAAATGGTCATCCAGTTCCTCTGCGCGCGCTACCCACGCCAATTCTCCTTCACCCCCTCATCCGGTACGTTCCACAACCAGCTTCTCGAACTGGAAGTGGACACCACCAATTGGCGCGCGGAAGGCGCTGGGGAGAGCGCGGGTATCAAGGCGTTGGAGTTCCTGTTCGATCACGTCCCGGAGGATTTCCTCGTGATGCAAGAGAACGAGAAAACCGGTTTATACGAGCTCCGTGGGGGTATTGCATGCTCAGCGCTGGGATGGACAGTCCTGGGGAAGCTCGGAAAGCCTCTGCATGAGATCCATAGCCCCATTCCGGATTACAAGGCAAAGATGCAGCTTTCTATGGATAGGTAAGTAAGCGAAAAGATGACACCTGTCTTATTGGCCATCAAAAGTTTTCACACTCACGCGTGGCTCAGATACTTCTCCAAACTCTCCTGTGACAAGCCTATCCAGCGCGGCTCTTGGGGCTTGGAGGTCGGCGAGCTCCTTTTCGCCCCCCCAGGAGATCCTAGCCTCGAGCATCGTTCTTCCCAATCGCCTACTCTTACTTTGGAAGACATCCACCTACGCGTCGACTGGCAAATCCTACGTCGCCTCCCTCTTTCACGCGCGATCGTGTTCAACTACAAAGCTCTATTTACGCCCTTCACGGACCTGCGCACCGAACCGTACATCCCGCGTCTCATGGCTCGAATACTAAGGGACGGAAAGGAGGAAATCATGAAGTATAAGGGTACATGGCACGTCGAGCATCGAGTATTGCCAGCGTTAGATAAATGGGCTATGGAACAGGAGGATAAGGGGCTGGTACCGAAGGATTGGAAAGAGAGGACTCTGGATGAGGACCCATTCTTTCCTGGATGGGATCAGTGAGGATATAACTGTGTGCAGTGGTCATTTAGAATGTGGAATGGTAGCTTTCAATTGTGATCATGAATATCTCTTGAAGTACCGAGCAGCCACCTTCCAGAAAGGCTTGCCTAAAGCGCTAAATCCAATATGCATGTGTCTCGGAGTGAAACAGGTCCTTCCTCAGAAGACTTGCTCTGTCATTATCATTTAAGTACTGTCGAAGTACATTCTGCGTTGCCGTCGACGTCTGCAAGTGAAGGAAATTTACACAAAGAATTAAAAATGAAGAGACATATGTACTCCAAGGCCCTCGAAGAGCGAAGTGATTCCAAAGATTGTAAAGCAACATTAGGACGCCGAAGCAGCACGGAATCCCCTAGTAAAAGGCGAGGGGATTGTCTGCTTGATGCTTCGGCTGTTGCTGTTTGACAATGCAAAGGTTAGGAAGCGAGGATCAAGTTTCTGCATTTTGTTCAACCCACGGGGCGTGGCTGTGCTATTTATTTTCTCGACATTTTCGCGCGCGGAAAGTTGCCCACGTCCTTCACTGCATAATGACCCATAATAATCTACATGCATGGAATCTCGGATACTCCTTTAACAGGGATAGTGCAGATTTCTACAGTTAGTGATATCCAAATCACTTAAGGCATGGGTAGATTTCTCGACTGTAATCTAACCTTCTTTAATATTAAGCTTCATTCCTTCTTAGCTCATTGACTCGACAATCGCATCTACCTCTTCGAGCTCATGCATCCAAACTCCCGATCGCGTATTTAACTCAGTAACCATGGCTTTCCATATCCTGAAAATTCATGGTAGACTCATTGCCAAAACTTGCAACGTACACGTTCAAGATTCAAACCATCGTTCAGTATGTCCCCTTTCCGTTTCATGACATATATACCGAACTTATCTTCATAACATGCACAGTTACAGCCTCCAAAATATATCAGACTATCCGAGGTCAGAGTAACACACGCCGTCAATGTTGCTCCTCGCCGGGCCTCATCGTTTACCATACGCCAAACCCGCGAGATACTCCCAACCTTTACCCGCATTCACATGGCATGTGTCCGAAAACCAAGACCATCGGTCCAGCGAGGCGAGGTGCCGCGCCAGGTACGAAAAAAAAACACGACTATTGATCTCTATGTAATATTAAATGACTACTTGCATATGATTATGCAGCCTGCTCGTAAACACTCATACAACCTCACAAAACTTGTCTACAACACCAACCGAAGTCTAACGACGCGTCCCGCCCCGAATCCCGACCCCTCGCCCGCGGGCTGCCGCTCAATTGTCCCAAACCCCGGCTACCAAACGGAAACGTGGAACGCACATGGCACGTTCCTCCGTGATGTCTATTTCAATTTTCGTAACCGACTCCACACGCGCATCACACGACGTAGTTGTATTGTGTCAACGGAACGGATTCATGGCCCCCCTCCACACGACCATCACTCGTGGAGATCAACTCCGTATACAGATCATCCCGCGGAGCGAAAGAAGGAGGATGCGCCACGGTTGTACGGCGATCTGACATGGATGGGCGCCCTTCCGTGTGGCTGGGTACAATAGCTCGCGTGCGTTACATAGACAACTGTAACTGGAACCGGGACAGGCTATGTCCCGACTCACGGAGGTGTCACGAGAGCCGTATGACAGCTTGGACAGCTTGGGCGGTGTGCATGGTCTACCCGACGACGTGGATAAACTTGGACAATCGACGTGACCGGGGACACGATACTCTTCGTATGTCAGTGTCAATGTCAGCTTATCGACCTCTAGAGTGTGAACACTATCGGACTTCATTCCAAGCACTGCGCGCTGCGTGCAGTGCAGTGCATCACGTCATAATCGATTTTACATTTCCCTGTTTGTCCCTCACCATACAAGATTCAAGTCCGAGCCCAAGCCCCGATCGCCCTGCAGATGCAAGGAAGTGATAAATGCAACACCAAATTGAACACGACCACATCCAGCGGCAATCCTGCAGTCCAAATTGCCTTGCGTGCGTCCGTATGCGCATTACCGACTCGGTTGTCCAGGACCGCCACTGCACCTGTCAGCGCGTCAGCGTTTTGAAGTTTCGCCAATTGCACGCAGTCACGTCGAATGATCGGACCATCCATCCTCACTGCCAACGCCGGCGCCAGAGTTACTCTAGAATCTATGTAACTTGAAACTCTCTTGGTCGGAAACTCTATCTACTATCGCTTATGCAACGTGATCAACGCCGTCTGCCCAACACCGAAACAACACCGAAGCTACCATCATCTTCTCGTTTTTAACAGCAGCATGGCGCAGTTGGAAGCGCGCGGGGCCCATATGATGGACATATGTGTCATCCTACCCCGAGGTCACTTGATCGAAACAAGTTGCTGCTATCAAAATAATTGTAGCAAGTTTTGCTATTTTTCCTTCTATGTTCTATAACAATACTAATCCAGCCATGGTGTCCCAAAATACCTTTTAAAGTTTCCCTTGTCACATCTACGAATCGTGAACCGCTTGTTTAATTATTTTTCGATACTGGACTAAAGCTGAAGACGTCGACCACTTCATGTGGACCCTACGTGGTACAACGTGTATGTATACTTACACAACACTGTGCGCTAGTTCCTGGACTCGAACTCCACTCTAACCTCTCTCCAGCCATCCCGAACCCCGAGCCCCAAGTTCGTGAATGATTAATCATTGTATCACAAATAGAGTGGCGCATGTACCAAACCCTCTCCTGGTATACATCACATCACTACATAGGTATCCATTCTTACTCCAGCATCTCTACACTCCGCACTTAAAGTATATGTCTGCAACAGCACGCAGTATCCACGCTGAATTGAATGAAGTGTATAAATTCCTTTGTAGTACTTCCAATATCCACGACCTAGGTATGACCCTTTTTAAATCTCTCCGTCAGATGTATTAAACAGCAGCATGGCGCAGCCAGGAGCGCGCGGGGCCCATATCCAAGATCGATATAATAACCCCGAGGTCACTTGTTCGAAGCAAGTTGCTGCTATCGCCCAGTAAAAATCCGTCATTTTTCCTGCACCACTTCTTGGAACAAAGCACCTTTTTCGAATTCTTGAATCTTTCCGTCGAATGTATTCAACAGCAGCATGGCGCAGGTTGGAAGCGCGCGGGGCCCATATAGCCGCGATTCCTATTTCAGGGCATGAACCCCCCGAGGTCACTTGATCGAAACAAGTTGTTGCTATACATATTGGTTGCCAAGGATTTTTGGTGAGTGCGTGTCGTCAATATTGCCAAATTTTTTCTGTAGGGCTTTCGATATCCAAGGAACCCCTCTAGATCTTGATCATGAATCTTTCTGCTCGGTATATTTAACAGCAGCATGGCGGCGCAGGTTGGAAGCGCGCGGGGCCCTATAGTCTGGTGATTTTGGAATCATAACTCCCCCGAGGTCACCTGTCCGAAGCAAGTTGCTGCTATGGATTCACAAACTATAAAGCCTTTTTTCTTTCTGGATATCCAAAAACCCCTCTTGAATCTTTCTGCTGAATATATTTAACAGCAGCATGGCGCAGGTTGGAAGCCCGCGGGGCCCATATTCGAAGTCGCTCCAAATGCAATACTTATATACCCCGAGGTCACTTGATCGAAACAAGTTGCTGCTATACATGTATATTGTATGGCTTCAAGTCTTTATATAATTTTTGGAGCAAGCAGGTGTTGAGGATAACCGCCATATTTTTTATACCATCCGCGGCTGCGGGGAGCAGTACGTGCCACGAGAACTCACTACACCCAAGCGATCGACGTCCCGCCCGCCCCCTCTCCCGACCCCGAATGCCGAACGCCGAACGCCGAACCCGACCCGATGCCGAACGTCCGCGGAGGCACGTATACATACGACGGAAAGACGGAACTGACATTCAGATCACTCATACACGTCTCGGTGCGCCACGTCATCTCTATCCTTCTCCTGTCCTATCTTATCTTATCCGCCACGCCCCGACCCCGCCTGGTGCCTACACACACCTAGCCTCTCCCCTGTCAGTGTGTACAAACAACCCGACCCCGACTCACGCGCACGCCGCCCTACCTCCCCTTCCTTCAAAACCACACCAACCCCGCCTCCCTCGGCCAAAGGATATCCGGACTACGTACCTGAAAAATACGCGAGCGGGACAATGCCAATCAATTATCACGTCCCATTGTCATAGAGTCATCGAGTTTATGATGCATGATGCATGATAGATAGATGTTGCCCTGCCTTCCATATCTACGCGACGCGCCTGCATTGTATAATGTACATTGTACATTGAGTACAATGATAACAGTAAACAAGTAAACATCCGGTGCCGCCCCAAGTGTTCATATGGTCCGTCCGGGTGCATGAGTAAAGGAAGAGGTGAGGGTTCCGAGTATTCATATATTCATACCAATTCTTAGTCGCGTACGGTGCCGAGACATTTGAAGCAAGCAGTTATGCATGGGTCGGGGAACTGTACGTTCCGTCCCAAGAGATTGTAGAGACAGATTATGGATATGGAGAGATTATGTAGGAGCGATTTGAAGAAACGGAGGAGATCGTTTCGCCTGGGGCACGAGCTCTCGCTTCGTAAGTACATATGTTTCGTATGTATGTAAATGTTTTTTTTCCGCTCATTTCCGTTTCTTCCGAGAATTTAACCGCGTCGCGTGGTGTCGATGGATTTGGGGCCAGTCGGGGTGTTGCACTGTGCAATGTGCATGCACGGACCCCACATGTACGTAACATGCCATACTTTGCTATCTCCTACACATCCAGGCCACATCAGCACTAACACTCAATCTCCAATAGTAAAAAAAAAACATACATACATACATGCACCACCTGACCCCTCCCTACCCCAAGAAAATGAAGACACGAGACAGGCGAACAACAACAAAAACCGAAAATCTCATCTATCAGTGGCACCCGCCTATCAGCATCACTCGATTACAATATAGGTCCCCGGCGCCGAACGTCTAATGGGCCCTGGGAGGGGTTAGGTAAGACTTCTTTACCCCTGAGTTTGATATTGACAAGTGACAAGTGACGTCAGTGTGCTCGGAGCTGTAGGTCCGAGCTGACGAGTCTTTCCGCGGTCGGGAGGGAGATTATACAGAGCGATGGGAGGGAAGTACAGAAAACATTGAATTAGAAATTTTGCGTACCATTAACTGTTTGATGTACAGACGACTACGTAGACTACTTGTACATGATTGTGATGAGTGACGATTGGGGGAATTGGATTGAATTGGGTTGAGTGCGTGGTATTGAATTTGCGATGTAAATAGCGTAAATAGCCCTGAATAAGAGAAGAAAATGAATAGGAAAAAGAGGAAGGAGCGTGTGTTCGTTTTTTCGTCATGGTCGTTGAGATTTGAGGATGAGCGAGGTGAGTTTGGAAGATTGATGATGAGATGATGATTATGATGAATGAGAGGAAATGCAGGGGTAACGAGACAGCAGCAGCGGTCGGTCGAGTCTTGAGGTTGATGCGATGATAGTACAATAGTAGCTTGACGGATGGAAACAGAACCAGAAGAGATCGTCGCGCCGCCGTCGGGGATACCTCGGCCGCCCCCTACGCCTCGACACACACCACGCTCGAGAGCCCGCTCTTGACGTACTCCCTGGGACCATCGAAGCTCCTCCTGCGCATTGGCCGGCCTACGGCGTGCACACGATTAAGCAAGATGCCAGCGACGAGGCGGGAGCGCGCGTTGGGGTCGAATGCCTGGGGCTGGCGCTGAGCCGGCGGGGAGGGGGCGTGCAAACGAGGAACGGTGGGGGCAGCAGAGGAGGCGGTAAGGGAGGCGGGGGCGGTGCGTGGGGTGCGGTAGAGGACTGGTTCGGCGAGCGGGAGAGGGGTGGAGGAGAGTATGGGGGAGGGAGGAGGGGGGGCGGAGTAGTCCGGTGCGTCGTCGGAGAAGGGATCGAATTTCATGGTCTGGGATTGGGATTGGTATGCGTAGGAGGTGCGAGGAGGGGGAGGAGGAAGGGCACGGCGGGCAGAGGGAGCAGGGGTGAGTGAGGTGGGAGAGCGGATGGATATGGCGGCTGAACGGCGGCGACGGGGCTGGGGGCCGGATGGGGAGCGCCAGTCGGAGTGGCCGAGGCCTGGGGGGTATCTGCTCCCATTGGACTGCATGAGGCCGCCGAGGTTGAGGAGGAGGCCGGCGTGGGCAGCAGCAGAGGAGCCGGCGTACGGCGGGGCGGAGCGGGTGAAGTCGGTGTGGATGGTACGGATGTAGTGGGACATGGTTGGTTGTTGGTTGGCTGGCTGTTGGTTGACGAGGAGGACGGTAGATGGCTCGCCTTGGGTGATTGCTTCTTCTTATAACCGAAGGCAACGTCCCGTTCAGGGCTGATGCCGCCTCCACGTGCTTTGATTTGACACAGCAATTGTCAGCGGCCTTCTCCCCTTTTTGTCTTTTGTCCCGCTCCCTTCGAACGGCAACCGTCAACTCAACGACGCGATGCGATGAATGAATCAGAAGCAGGCCTTATCTTGCTTTTATCCTACTATTGTTTTTGAAAGAATTATCTGACTCGACTACACTCTCTCATCAGGGCCCATCCCCATCCAACGCCACCAATCGCTCAGAACTCTCAGTAAATTTTCAAGACCATGCAGTGCGCCCCGGCGATCTACCCCAAACCCACGGACCCTCAATCAGCTGACCATAGATCTACGATTCCTGTCAGTGTCACTTTGACTTGTCACTTGTCAGATCTCGAGCGCTCTCAGGCTTGCCTTGTACATACAATGTCCGCTTTTTCACCGACCGAGGAAAATAAAGGTTTTCATTATTCTCTGTAGGTATACGTTACAATTTCGTACAACTATTCATTGTACTCCCTCAACATCAACGCCCAACCTACTTCCATACCTATCCAAGGGTATCCATTAACCGCCCTTGTTCCCTTTCCATTCCTATCTTCCCACTATGAGCCAACCATTGTTCGTGTATACCCGCACCCCTAACGTTACCCATTGTTCTTCCCCACCGCTCACCCCTTCTTGCATCTATCACTCGCACTAGAACCCAACCCAACCTCAATCCCGAAATCGGACTCCCACAAAGCAAGAGAAGAAGTACAAGCACATGTACACTGACTCGAGTTCTTCTTCTCACCCCCCCAAACACAAGCGGTCGGATGGAGCTTACACTTCTCTTCTTCTTCGTATTTCTGCTTAATCGATGATCCTCCCTTCATGCGAGACGGGACTCGGTACGGTACGGGCCCGCCTCGCACTGCCTCGCCCCGTCCCGACGAGTCTAATCCCACATCAACTCCATCTCAAGCTTATCTCCCATCTACACCAAACAGATCGACACCCCATTCCCAGCATCACCAAGTTCCAACAATAGCCTGGCTCTCCTCTCTGCCACGGGTGGGCGGTGTTACACTGGACTCGGACTCGAATCGAATTACGCTCGACCCGGGGGGGGTCATATGTTCTGAGATGTCAGCATTTTGTTGCATTTATGTGGTTGGGCACTGGTCTCGTGGTTGGTGCTGGGGGTTTGGTGCCCGCGACACGAGGGGTTGGTGGGGTACGCTTCTCCTTGCGAGGGTTCCTTGTACCCAGGTAGGTTGGACGTGGAAGGCATCGCTTTTTTATCCTCACCGCGTTGTGGTTCTCATTCTATCTCTTATTAGCCAATTGATCAACTTACAACACTGTACGTACAGGCTGATATCCATCGTTAATCATCAATCAAGAACATAACGTTAACACCAGCCCCTTGACCGAGAACGCGACTTACGGCTTGCGTGGATCGAGGCTGGTGGACAATGGCAATGACTTGAGGATGCTCGACACGACACGGACATACCTTCAAGCAATCATACAACCCTTCTTTGGATGGGAGCCCAGGCCCAAACGAAGGACGATAAGCATCTGTGTCATTCTTCGCGGGAGGGACCGCGATAC
>JABAJS010007907.1:0-13080 GCA_018221635.1 Tephrocybe sp. 10521TJB
ATTGATCAACACAAGGTTGCCATCGTTTGTTCAGCGCGTTCTGGTTCGACGAAGGCGCTTGGGACTACCAACCTCCTTCTGCGTTCTGCGTCACAGACTTTACAGAGGCGGCGAAAGGGTTCGAATTCCGGTGCCGAGACTCCAGTCTCTAGAGGTCTATTTGGAGCTGGCTTGGTAGATGGCTCACAGTCTCCACCACCAGTGCCAGCAACCCCTCGAGGAAGGACGCCTCCTGGAAGTTTCTCGGGATTCACACCTCTTGCCGCTGCTAACGGGCAATCACTTCCCGAATTTAATGCGACCGTTGATCTCATTCGAGACGAACACGTCAAAGCCGCCAAAGCTTCAGTCCGAGATCCAGAACTCCTAGATGAACTCCTACAGGAAATAGAATACGACTGTGATTGGCTTAGGAATTTCTTGTTTGCGGCACAGGTATGTTTTCTTTTATTGCAATGAATATATCTTAATTGAATACGTTTACCCGTGACGCCCTCCTTGTGAAAGATCATCGATGAAATCTCTTCTCGCTCTCAAGACAGCATTGTTGGTTTGGGAGAGAGACTGGCGTGTAAAATTATGACGGCTGTGCTACGTGACCAAGGAATCGACGCTGAATACGTTTCTCTCGAAGACATTGTGCCCGATTACGACGACTCTGACGCCCCAGATGGTGCCCTGGATCAGCAATTCTACGATCGGCTAGCAGTCGCCCTCGGAGAGCGTATCAAACAATGTGGTTCCAGAGTTCCTGTCGTCACTGGATTCTTCGGCCCTGTTCCTGGTTCCTTACTCAGCCAGGTCGGGCGTGGCTATACCGATCTATGCTCTGCACTTCTTGCTGTGGGTTTGGAAGCGGCTGAATTGCAGATCTGGAAGGAAGTTGATGGTATCTTCACTGCGGATCCTCGAAAAGTTCCCACTGCACGCCTTCTGTCCATCATTTCCCCCGACGAAGCGGCTGAGTTGACCTACTATGGTAGTGAAGTGGTGCATCCGTTCACCATGGAACAAGTGGGTAACTTTTGATTATCTTTCAGCTTGAACTCTCATCACTTTACCCAGGCCATTCGGAGAAAAATTCCCATCAGAATCAAGAATGTTGAGAATCCCAATGGCGGAGGAACGGTCATATATCCGGATCCAGACGTGGAAGCGGGTGAGCAGCAGGAGCTCCAGGTCGACGACGAATCTGTGCCATTAGCAACGCTTCGGCGCATGTCTCTGCAGGCCGACGAACAGAAACGCAAGAGACTTCCGACGGCCGTCACTATCAAGGAACACATTATTGTGCTCAACATCAACTCAAACCGCAAGAGTGTGTCGCACGGCTTCCTGGCTCGTATATTTGGTACCCTTGACCAGTACAACGTCGTGGTTGACTTGATCAGTACAAGCGAAGTCCACGTCAGTATGGCTATTGAGGACGGCCTTGCGAAAAAGCTTCTTGACCGGTTGATCAAAGAACTCAAGAAGAGTGGTACAGTAAGTAGATATTGTTTTGGGGCGATTTTCTGTATCTGATCCCACCTTCAGGTTTCAGTGCATCGCGACATGGCCATCCTTTCTCTCGTCGGGAAAGAGATGCGCAACATGGTCGGTATTGCAGGCAAAATGTTCACGACGTTGGCTCAAGGCAACGTCAATATTGAGATGATTAGCCAGGGCGCGAGCGAGATAAATATCTCTTGCGTTATTGAGTCCAAGGACTCGGTGAAGGCGCTCAACCTTATCCATCAGGGTTGTTTGCAGATCATGCCTGACGGCGTCATGGGCAGAAGTGAGTCGTCACTTCATGGGACGTTTCCTACTACTGATATACAACCTGATGCACAGTTGGGCCTTGGTTGTTCTAAAACGGACTTGTTGTAGTATTGAATGTATTTTCACTGAATCTAAGGGCAATCTATATAAATTTGTTTTGTATTTTTTCTTCTCGTCGATTCGCTGATCAGTGAGTGGGTTAGAGAAGAGATTTGTCAGGATTCAAGTGCCCTTTGAGTTTATTCCAGAGTTGCTTCTCATTGCGATGCATCAAGGTCAAGCACTTCCACCAAATATCCCGGTAGCTTTCAATGACATTTTAGTCATAGAAGACCTTTTCGAAAGATGAATTTTCCAGTCTTAAGATCTGTCTCTATCACTTCGCCATTCGTGTTCATCCTGTGTATACTCTTCACCCATCCCTCTATCGCACCTATTATCACATCGGAGGAGTAGAGGGCTGGGTCCTTGCGCCACATTTGATGCTCGGTGGACAGCGACGATTGAAAGCGTGAACAGTAAGAGACACCATCAAAGTCAGTTCGAAGCTAGTTGCCGAGAGATTATAATACTGTAGAAGTTTCCGACCAAATACATATATCTACTAGCCACATTCCCGTGCCTAGCCTATCAGTACATACCCACGTACACATAAATTTTTTACGGCCGAAACACACACACTAGTGGATCAATGGGATCAACACACGTAAGGATGCAATTATGACGCGAAGAAGACACGACGCGTCGCGTCGCGAAACGCGAACTCAGAAGTTGCTCCTGTTTATCTCTATCGGTGGTGCCAAACAACGCCATCCGGTTTTGCGTGCGAGCGAAGTGCACAGCAAGTTAGGCTCAACCGCAATTATGGCGGAGGCGCAAGCGACATTCAAAGAAATTCCGGAGATATTTGAGGTACGTATGCCGCACATATCCTCCAGCTGTAACCATTCAACGAGGATCAACCAAGGTGGAGCTCGGAGAATCTCTCACAGCTCGAACGGAGAGTCTATGTGCGTCGTAATCCCGAACAAGGCTTTATGAAAGCTTACGCGCTTTTGATAGCGACATTTAGGGAACTAGGACCACCAGATTTGTGTCATGTTGTCAAGAATACTGGCCGCAGTGGTCAGCGCGATGTGAGCACAGATTTGGCAACCCATCATCGGAGACTAACCAATCTACTGTTAGCTTGGTTCCTACCATTTTATCTCTGGCGTCGACGCCTCATCATCAGCATCTCTTGCGGCATATATTAACTCTCTGACCTATGCAATAGAAGACGGTGCTACGTGGTTTGGAAAGGGCGCTGCTTGGAAAGTGCGAAATGGGACTTTCTGGTGAGTTTGCCACGGGCCCATTAGACGTGTTGGTGATTTGGATACTTCATGAAAGCTGCTTCAATGCGTTTTCTCGAGTGGACATCCGTGTGGATGTGAAGATTCCTGGAGGTGTGAGTGCGTATGTGATTGACCTCCGAGGCGAAAGGTGTGTCGTCATCAATCTATACATAAGAAAATTTTGTTGCTCACGATTTTAGACACGACGCAACTCCAGAAATATGGCAAGAAACATATGTCTCCGCAATTCTCAGGGCGATCTTGTATTCCGATGACCCTACCTACTCGCTGGAGGCATACCGCAAGCTTGACCCCATCACGACTCCGGAAAGCGAAATACGGTTCTTGCAAGGTGCTGAAGCACTCTTTCTTAAGGGTTAGTGCCGATCTTATTGTTGCCTTAATCTACTAAGCGCAATCCAGGTTGGCAGGTTGGCTCTGACCCCGAAATCCAGGTCGCAACTGTCGTTTCAAATCACTTGACGGCGGGAATTCTCAAATATTTTGGAGAGAGTGGGAGGTACCAGCCGGCTGCGAACCTCTTTGAAAAACTTTCGGCGCGAGAGCCAGAGGTTGCATCCCTTCTTGCAAAAAGTTACATTGGAATGAGTGCGTCGCCTGGCCAACGATCATGCCCCAGCATTAATGTTTCTATCACTAGACGAGGAAGTCAAGGCAGTCCAAATAATGGCACATGCAATGAGGCAAACTCCTCAGTCTTATACGCTTCTTCATGTACAGTGTGACTTCTTGCGATCGAAAGGAAAATACGAACAAGCTGTCAAGCTGGCGCGCCAGGCTGTAAACTGCGCTCCAAGCGAGTTCGTAACATGGGAGAAGCTAACGGAGCTATACATGGACCTTAAACAATATGAATCGGTATGAAACGCATTTTGTTAGCGTCGAACAACATACCTCATGCTATAATATAAACAGGCCCTCTTGACTCTTAATTCATGTCCTATGTTCACCTTCAACGGACGGGACGCTCATCGACCTCTGACTGCTGCAAAAGTCAGCCTACCGTTCCTTCGTTCCATTGGGGAGATTCTGCCTGATCGGCAACGGTCAGAAGATGACGAGGTGAGCCCCAAGTCCGTTCTGTCATATCCTTAACTTTCCTTGTGACAGGCTGATCCTGCTTTGCAACGTCTACCTGCCCCCGGCCTCCGTGGAACATGGGCAAGAGCGTATTCTCTCCTCACGCGCCTCGTTTCGCAGATTGGATGGGACGAGCTCTTGAAAACGAGAAGCTCCGTTTTCGTCATGGAGGAAGAGTACCGGATGCAGAAGGCACAAACTGATATTAATCAGGCCATCGCGCAACCCAATGGAAACGATGCACAAGAGCAGGATGCCGGCAGTGTTGTGATTCATGAGGACGGCACAGTGGCTCCTCGCCGAAACTCCAACTCCAGCCCTGATGACAAGGCCTCAACACGGGGCATCCTTTCTACCAAATCTTCTCTCGAAGTAAACGGGTCGCAAGACACGTCAATCCCCATGATCAGGGTCTCGAGTGAGTCGGATCGAGAGCGCGAAGAGGAAGAAGACATTTCGCGAGCAGTCACCCCGAAGATTCATATCAACGGCGAAGCTGAAGGGGAGAACGGTATTGCCGACACGTTGGAAAAGCCCCTTCAGGCTGCAGCTGGAGAGGAAAAGCAAGAAGGGGAAACTTCTACCACGCCTTCTCAGGAGCCATTTTCTTTCAGCAACAAACGTCTGTGTGAACGCTGGCTCGACAATCTGTTCATGGTCCTCTATGAGGCAAGTATAATCCGCATCATTTCTACAGATGTCACTGACGTTGTCGTATCTAGGACCTTCGGGTATGGACCATCTTCAGGGCTGAGGTTGCCCATTTCAAGACGCAACACGTTGCATACCGGAAGACGGGAATGGAGTGGGAGATACTGGGTGATTTGGGCCTCAGATTGCACCACAAGGAAGAAGCAAAGGAGGCCTATCAGCGTTGTCTCGACAGCCCTCGGTATTCGGCCAAACCATGGCTGAAACTAATGGAAATGTATGCGGATGAGGGTGATATCCAACGATCGATTCAGACCGCTATCAGAGTTGCTGCCTACCAGTATGCAGACTACACTGAAATGACGGTGCGTTCAATTACGTCTCGATGCTCGTTGGTTTTCGATCTGACGCCACCCTTCAGTTCCCAACCCAAATCGCTCGAGCCTTCTTCAAGCTTGGCCAGATCCACGGCCATGCCAAGATCTCATTTACCCTGATCAGTATGGGTTTACCCGAACCTATCCTCAAAATTATGGACAGTTATTTGCAGTATGGAAAAGTTTTCAAAATTGAAGGATATGATTTCTGATTATGCTTCTTCATACCCCCCTTTCTTCCCTTCGAGTTGTACATACACCTTAGTTCGTTTTACTCTTTTTCTGCATCAACGCCTGTCTTTTTCTGCGTTCTCTCCGTAATTATGACTCACTTCAGGCTCCCTGGGCTTTTAACATTGCGCCGTTCTCGGCGTTAGTAGATCTTGCTTGGTCGATCTTGCATCACAATTTGCCACGGGTCGATGATCGACTGATTTTTTTTATTGTCTTTTCCGGGGTCCATTTCCCTTGTTCTCATCGCTTCGAGCAAAGTTCAGTCTGACTGCGATCAGCTGGTCAGACGCGTAAATCGTATTTCGGACAACGTGCAGCCCACACAGCTGCAGCTAGCTTCTTTACCCTGTAAGTACACTGCATTTCACAAATTCGGCGGCGTATACAGCTGCAGCCTGCGGCGCCATTCAACTTATGCATTCAATCCGTACGTCAAATTCGGTTTCAATACAACCCAGAACTCAGGTACAATCGGGCTCTATCAGGTTTCTCGATCCCTCGTCGAACGAGAACCGATCCGGATCTCGTGCGTAAATTCTGACTGGTCGCCCGTAGGTAATTAGGTGCTCTTCGCGCCCGAGTTGCCAGCGCCGTTCCTTGGGATCCCTGTCCTCGGAATGCGGCGCTTCGATAATACGCGATGACAGGGGCCCGCCTCCTACGAGTATATAACGCACATTATGTCGATATTTCAAGCAGAGCCTTTCTTCCGTCTGGAGACAATTTTCCGCCCACACTTGCCATCACCTGAGGTGAGATGGACGTCCACAAAAGTGCTGGTCCCTTGATTGATTATTCAGGTCTCCACTTTCTCTAGAAACCATGCTTCAAATGCTACCTCTCGAAACAATCGACGAGATTGTGGCCTATCTTCATGACGATTTGAAGTCGTTGACAGCTTGCAGTCTTGCCTCGTCTAGGCTTACAGTGACTGCACGTCGTTACATCTTCCAGGAAGTGGTATTAGACTCCTCAACCATCTCCACATTTATGCAACTTTTGGATGTACCATGGTGCACAATACCTCCAGCCTTGTCTCGCATGACAATCCGCGAAAAGAGGCGGATTAGTGGCACGCATGCCCAATCAGCGTACACACCAAAGGACCGCTCGCGCCTCATCTCATACTTACAATCCGTCCAATACGTGAAATTCTACGGGGTCTCTCTAGACAACATCCCCGTGCCATTCTGGAGCCTCCTTCACGATATGGGGGGCGTCCGGGAGCTCGAGATTCATCGAATGACATTCGGTACTCCAGTCCATTTCTTCCAATACATCTGTGCCCTTCCCTCACTGGAGGCTCTGTCAATATCAAGGTCTTCTATCCAGGTCACAGCAGTCGATTTGGCCCCTTTGCGGCCGAAGCTTCCGTTCTACATCCCTTTCCTTGATGTCAGCAAACTATCACCTGGCTTGTTCGACTGGTTCCTCAAACAGAATCCTGTTCCACCTGTGCACACGTTTCGTATCAATTTAGGCATGGAATCGGCCGACACGCTCCGCGGATTCGTGAGGGCCATGGGTCCGTCTATCCAAAATCTGCAGATCACTTTACCTTCAGATCTACAAGCGTGTGCGTCCTTTTGTATGATAGTGATAATATACCCTTGTCTGACGTGCCTCTGAACAGATAATCAAGTTTCACCCCCCATTGACTTTTCCTCATTTACGAACATCCGGTCCGTTTATGTCGAAGGCTATCTTCGCCTGGGCGAGCAACCTGAGTCCCATCACTTCGAAGAATTGATTCGAACGATATTCACTCGGCTTAAATCCCCTATGCTTGAAAAGGTCTCCCTTAACTTTTCCCTGTCTATCGACGAGACCATGCTGTTCTTCGGCTTTCCGAGCGATGTCCTGCTGGATATCTTTCAATGGGGTGCACTACCCGAGACTCTGGGCGAAGAATATAGCATAAACTTACAGGGTCTCTACCTGGCTCTCCGGGGCCTCCCTCCGTATCAGCGATGCAAAGTGGAACAGTCTTTGCGGAAAGGTCCTTTCGCGTCTTTTGATGGTAGAGGCTTACTTTCCATCCGTTTCCTCTGATTTATGACGTGAGCTTTTTTATATATACATTTTTTCTAAACTGAGGCTGACCTGAGTAGCTACTTGGCAGATAAGGATCCACTACGAATTTGGCTTTTAGGCTTTCCTTTTACCTCGATAAAATCCTGTTGTTACCTTAGTAGGGCTGCGGCTCCGCGTAGTTTCCTCAGATCGCCGTGATTCCTCATTGTATATATCCCACATTGACATTGAACCATGTGCTTCCCTTGACTTGTGATACCGTTCTTCAAGTCATAATCTCTCTGTAGTTGATTCACAAAGGATATGCGTTCCACAGCGATCAATGCCGGTGAATCGGCTCTCGGACCTTGAAGCGAGATGACTTCAATGGTTTCTCGTATTCCACGTAAAGAATCAGCTTTGTCTTGTGAAATCAACCACCTGACGCCAACGCCTCTGCTTTGCGTGTCTTTCTTTTCTTTCATCCAATGTCGTTCTCTCCACCGATTCGCCGTCTTTCTACCACCAGCACAAGCAGCAAGGAGGATCTCATCAATGCATACGAAGCAGAGGAGGAACGTATCATCAATGTTTTATCTCGCAAGCTCGAAAAGGTTTGTATTCCAAGAATCGATGCCTTCAGGGACTTTACTGACACCATGACAGTTGCGTGAAGAGAAGATCGATCTGGAGAATGTCCTTGAGGCAGAATCTGAATCCCATGTGAACAGAATGGCTCGGGAGCTGACGGCTCTGCGCCTTGCTCAGAATGGCGGCACTACTAATAGCAGCGCGAGCGCCTCGCCAGAAACGGGACTTGGATTTCGCTCATTCATGACCGGGGCTCATGCTGGTGACCCGAGCGTTGAAACCATGCTTGAAGCTATGCGCCTGGAGAATGAACACCTGAGAAGTAAACTTGTTGATACAGAGAGGGACTATATTCGAATAACGAGGCTGAACGAAGTGTATAGGGAAGAGCTTATAGAACATAGGCGTCGTGTAAGTCAGTAACTTAGTGGCGGCACGATATTGATTCAATAGATACTTGACAGCTAGGGATATCTGTCGACAATCTAATAGGTCTGGCTTCAACGGACCCGTACTCTCAACCCACGCATAGGAGGTCCACGTCGACGTCGTCTCATACTAACGGCTCGTCTCCTGCGACATCAGTGCTGCACCTTCCGACTCAGGCGGCTGTACGTCCAATTCATGCTGTCCCGATCCCGCGACCCTCTTCGCGAATTCATCGACCCGTCAATCAGAGCTCTGAAGGCAACACGCCCCTCTCACATTCACCGTCGTCGTCCGAGTCGCCGTTTCCCTTTTCCCCTGTAACCCCTGGCAGCTTTACTAGCCCTAATACGAATATCACAAGCCCGCCCTCCTCTTTCTCATACAATTCCAATATCGGAGCCGGTGTCTCGTTCCATCCGCGTACCCTTACGTATCCGTCTGTCCCACCGCCATCCCTGTCCTCGTCGTTTGGTTCTCCGTCTGTGTCGCTCCACATGTCTCTTGGGGAACATTCCCCGATTGAGCCATCCAGTCGGCGCAATTCAGGTACCCGAAGAGGCCCCGACTGGCGGGTGACAGAGTCTGGCATCAACAGCCGAAGGAATAGCGTGGAACGGGGCGCGAGGGTAGCGGAGACGGGGACACTGGTGCCCCGCAGCCGTACGAGTAGTCATAGTCTTGCTCCGACGTCTGAAGCTCCAGTCGTCAATGAAGATGATACTATTGACTCAGAAGGAGCGGGATTGGACTCGAAGTGATTTGACTCGGTATGGTTTTGAATTGCAAATAAAAAACAGTATTGTAACATTATAATGTCTTGGCTGGTATATAGAATACGTAGGAGCTTTAAAAGACAATGAATGAAGCGGGGACGGTGACCTTACGACCATACATAAAGGCGGCGCACGTGCTACCCGCCCCCCGAAATCCCGACGAATGCTGTGCAGGGACCCCGGCCCGCTTTCGGGGTCCCCTGCCTCATGCCCATTGTTTGACGGATTCGGCGCCTCCGTGATGACTCGCTGCCCGCCCTATAAATCACAACGATTATGAACTTTGTAAAGTGGATCTCTCCCATGTCGTACTCGTACGGACAGTACCCTGGTGAAGATTTTTCGAACCCTACAACACCGCTCGCATTTCCAACTTGGCAGACGATGGAAAGTGAAGAACAAGCACCACAATTGCAAGTACAACAACATCAGCAGCAACATCAACAGTACAAGAGGCAGCAAGAACAAGATCAACACTCGCCTGAACAGTTGTCTCCGACAGGGCTACCACCTCACACTCCAGTCACCCCACAGCAAGATGCAACACTGCAGCTCGAAGAACCATCGCGTGTCGTCCCATCACAACCTCAATCGGCGTTCGATGACGCTCCAATACAACTGCACCATGTCCCACAGAGGTCTGATGGCCAGCGTGAAAGCTTAAGGTCGTCTGGATCGCATTCCCTGCACGTTGAAACAAGATCGCGATCTAATGTAGTGCCTTCTTCCACAATTGGCCCAGCAAGACAGACGCGCTCTTCGCACCGCCTTCAACAGCAGCAAATGCATCCCTACAGACGGCCGCCAAGTGCAATGAGTTTGGCACCGCCATCGCGGCAGCAGCCGCATGTCAGATTTTCGAGCGTACAACCTTCGATACAGCCGCCATCGTCCTCGTCTTCTGCAGTTCACTCTCCCATCGTGCCGATGACAGCTATGCCGTCTCCAGCTATGCTTTCGCCAACTAGCGCTACAGGTCGTCTATTTGGTTCCACAATTGAGTACGTTGTTCGTAATGTCCTGAGGGCGCCAACAAATCGTTTACAGGTCGCCGGTCGAAACCATGCTCGCTCCACCAACACGAGAACGTGGAGAATCCCGCCGCAAGTGGATGCTCCGCACAGACTCATGGTACGATCCCGAGGCTAAGAAACTCAGAGTCATGCTCGAAGTTCCAGGCGTGAACAAAGCCGACGTGAGAGTGACGCTCTCTACGTGCGCCTGGAACCGTGTGAGACAGATCACTGTGTCTGGCGTTTCGCGACCTGTGTTTCCATCTGTGTCTGCGGCGGAATCCGCAGACGGGGTGATGCTAGAGTTCACTACCATCAGAGAGCGGAAGTTTGGCGAGTTCGCGAGGACGTTTGCTGTTCCCGCCGAAACCAACGTGCGCTTTTCCCTGGCGCGTCTCTTGAGTTTGAGTTTTTGATTATATCTTTCTTTTTCTCTTGTTTCCTCAGCGTGAAGATATTGATGTGTTGATGGAGGGCGGGATCCTCTACATCAACGTTCCATGCGGTATGCCCGTGGCACCCAACGCAGAAAATGTGTCAATTCGATGAGTTAAGATTGAGACATCTCCTCAAGCTTAAGTGCAACCGACCTTCAAGCCCACAACACTGTTCAAGACGGTTAAATACTGTATCCACCTCTTGCACCACTCACCTGTACATTGACAACTTCATCAACCAGATCCCCCCCTCCCCCACTCTTCTCCTGTATCCAGCGCCTACCCCACCGTAATACCCACTCGTTAGTCTTGGTAAAATTCCTTGAACTCGTAGTACATACCTCTTGCATTGATCGAATGTCCATAGGGGCATCTTTGCACATATACCTTCCCCGTATTTACCTCTATAATATATCTTGGCGCCGTAGCTCTAAGTATAGCATTTCTTTGGCGGGCGATAAACTGCAAGAATGGACTTGAACTCTGGTCAATGATTGTTCCATTCGGCAAACAACAATGGCACGTGGGATAAATTATGCCACGAAGATGGAATCCCGCCGCGCAGCGTTGTGCTCATCCTTGGTTCCCCGACTTTCAACCATTCTTCGGCCAACAGGCGACTTTCTTTGTACCTTTTTATCGCCATGGTTGACGACAAATATATTGGCATCGCCCTCGCTGTATCTGGTTCAATCTTAATCGGCACAAGCTTCATTATCACCAAAAAGGTCGTGTCCGTTTTCTCTGGTCGAGTCAATTTGCTCATTTGTTTTCTTAGGGCCTGAATGATGCTGCAAAACGCAACGCAGCGTATGGTGCCCAGTCAGCGACGGAAAACTTGTCATACCTGAAGAATCCCATATGGTGGACGGGATTGTCGACCAGTATGTTGCTTAATTCGTATCATGATCGTTCGGACTGACTTTCTTCCATAGTGGTTATCGGAGAAGGTGAAAATCAGTATCCAGTCCATGCATGATACCGAGGATCTTATCGCAAGTTTTAGTTGCAAACTTCGCGGCGTATGCATTTGCACCCCCAATACTGGTCACCCCTCTTGGCGCGTTAAGTGTATTAATTGGGTGCGTTTTCTTTGGCGTCTTCGAGAATCATCTAACGTCTTGATTCAGAGCCGTCCTTGCCTCATTCCTTCTTAATGAAGAACTTGGTCACCTTGGAAGGCTGGGATGCACGTTGTGTCTAATCGGTTCCCTCATCATTGTTCTGCATGCCCCGGAGGATAAAGACGTTCAGACAGTAGAGGAATATTTGAGTTATGCACTACGGCCAGGTGCGTGACCTGTTCTTTGGTCTTATAGGCTGCCTAACCTTTCTGTCCAGGGTTCTTGTTATATTGCTTCACGGTTCTCGTATTCACTCTCATCATGATCTATCTCGTGGCACCAAAATACGGCCGGTCGAATCCTCTTATCTACATCTCTATATGCTCTCTCGTCGGCTCTGTATCTGTCATGGCTATCAAAGGCTTCGGTGTTGCAGTCAAGCTCACCTTTGGCGGTAAAAATCAGTTTTCGCATCCGGACACCTATGTGCTGGGCATAGTCGTCGCGCTGTGTATTCTCATACAGATGAATTACTTTAACAAAGCCCTTGACACTTTCTCCACAAATGTGTAAGTCCATCCTCGGTAACGCTAAAACCCATTCTCCTAACTTGGTTCCATAGTGTGAACCCCATGTACTTTGTCGGCTTCTCATCAGCAACCATCACGGCCTCCCTCATTCTTTTCCAAGGATTCAACACTAGCGGTGCCACGAACACAGTATCTTTGCTCTGTGGGTTTGCCGTCACATTTGCTGGCGTGCATCTGCTCAACATATCACGAACAACCGAACCTGCTCTTGGCGAGCACTCGACACTTGAGGGTGGGCTGATGAATCCTCGACTCAGTTTGCAAGGCCGTATGTCCCTCGACGGATGGAATGATGCCCGTGTCGGGCCTGCGCCGGCTCCTAGGGGCCATGGTCGGCATAACTCGCAGTACCGCAATCAGCCTTCTACGCTGTTCAGCGCCTATGATGAGCATGAGGAGGGCGCGGAAGCGGTGGGACTACAGCAACTGCGGGAAGAGGATTCGGATGGCGATGATGATAATGTAGACGAACGGACACGGTTAAAGGGCGGATCAATGCAACAGCAGCTCAATGGGCATGGTATGAAGAGTGGGTCTCGCAGCCAGAGCCATTCACCCATTCCTAGCCGCCCAGCATCCACGGACCTCCGGATAGCACGACCGTGATTACGACCACGCCACACCGTTGACGTTGTTTTGTTATAATCTAGATACCCTGACCATGACGGACTAAAATACAACTCACAGGTTAATTGCCTAGATGTGT
>JABAJS010007908.1:0-13048 GCA_018221635.1 Tephrocybe sp. 10521TJB
TAATGTGGGTACATGTGGGAGGAGCCCACATTTAAATGCCACTGGGCCCTGGGAGCTTGGGGGCAAAATTTTAATGTGGGTTTGTGAAATTTCCACCCCACATTTAAATGTTCTTACATGGACACCTCCTCTGAAATACCTCCCCTGGAGCTATCTCCTGCAAAGTCTGAACAGGTATGCCTCCATGTCAGATCACATCTACCACTGATCTGATCTACATCTCTTTCAGGAAAAGTGCAAGGATATCAGCACTCCCATTGGACCAAAGTCCTCCCTCCACCTCCTGAACTTTGATACCAGCAATGAGCCATTCTCTCACAACCCCACTCCTGAGCTGGCCACTGTCTTGAGCTATCTTGACCCCCCTTTCCTCCCTGATCTGAACTATGATTACAACACTTATCCATTTGAAAAGTTCCTCTGTGAACACTCTCAATCCTACTCTTTGACCACGATGTCTTTGGGATCTGATTGGAACCTCAATGATACCAATTTCTTGGGCCCATTGGAACTGTGTTATCCCAGATACACTATGCCAACTCAAGTTGCCCAGTTCAAGGCAACCTGGACTTCTCTGGAGCAGATGGTGATGATTTCAACATGAATGGTGAACAGGATGATCAGTCATTGTTGCTTTTGACCCCTCCCACTCCCACTCCCACTCTTATTGCTTCCACTTCCACTCTTACTCCCAGTCTGGCCCTTGTGCCTGCTCAGGTTCAGCCTATCCCTGCAAGCAACTGTGAAATGGATCTCTATGTCAACTACAATGAATGCTATGTATAGATAGTCATGCACACACTTACTTCCCTTATACTTGTACCATGAATCTTTTCCTTGCATTGTATTTATGCTCATGACCACACTGCACTCAGGCTTATGACCCTTATGACCCCTGCACTTTATATCACCTCCACACTTCCAATACCATGTCAAGTCATGATCTTAATTTATGTACATTGAAACTGCATTGCAACCAATCTTGTATTCTGCATAGCAAATTAGATATTCACCTGCCTACAACTGCATACTATTTTCACTGGCCCCTTTGATGACACAGGTCTTCAGAGAGAAGAGCATCGAAGCATGGTCTGCAAGATAAGTAGACGAGGAATCCACTGTCAACAGCTTTAAATAAGGCCTGGCAAGACAAATACATGTACTCAACAAGAGCCTGAAAAAAATAGATGTTTCCCTCTAGCCAACTTGAACAACTGACCTTGTCATATATGAAAATCTTCTTATGGGCATACTAGTGATGCACTCGACCACTGAGCTAAGAGGGAATTGTTGAGCTAAGGAGATCACCTGGTGAAGGATCCAATATGATGGTGTGATCAGAGAAACTTCTGATAATAACCACAGCACTGGCATGCTTGATCAGCACTTCTTGGTCTGTAAATGTGAATTCAACTCAACATCCATGTCCACATCCACACTCAAACTGCAATCATAGACAGGGGGAACAACACAGTAAGTTCAAGTTACATATGTATGTATACATAAAGTAACCAAACTGCGTCAAAAATACATAAACGCCTAGGGAGTAATTCCCTCTAGCCGACTTGAACGACTGACCTCGTCATAGGAGGAGTATTTTTCATGGATATACTAGTGACGCGCTCTACCACTGAGCTAAGAGGGACTTCCAAATTGTTCCATATCCTTTAAGTATAGGTTGTATGATAGTAATCCAGAAAAAGTATTGCGTACTATGGCCGATGCCAGGCCATATATGCACGAACTGTACTTATTACTATAACGAGCTGCTGGTCTAGTTGATTTGAACTTCTCAGGTCATGCACACGTCCAGTGCCGCAGAGTATCTCCGAAATTTGGAAAGCGAGTTTGGACAGATCGTGATATCAATAGATAATTTATGAGGCATCGGCCAAAATTCTTTGCACCATTGAGCTAGTATACTCCGCTCGTGCGTTTCATTGTTACATGCCGCGATTTCTACGTGTATATAATGTACCATTGTAATCTCTGAATATATCAATGCTTGAAGAAGTTGAATCCGGAAAACATACGATGGCGGGCCGCTCCTCCGAACGCTGTGCGCGGAAAGCAGGGCCATCGTCTGGTTGATCGCAGAACACCCGTTTGTAGTGCGGGGCACAGCTTGAGCTGCTTGACTTCCGATCGCCTCCTTGGTGCTATGCGGCCACTGAGAATACTTTAAGACAACAGAGGACTGTATTCACCCCTCCCTTCCATGACTGGATACACCAATTCTTCGACGTTCGTCCCGACTGAGGAAGAGTTAGGACTTGTTGCGCAGATCTACGAGCGGGCTGGTTGTTCGCGTCCTGGATATATCGAGGGGGAAATCGTCGCCGAAATCTTCTCTTCCTCGACAGATCTTGAACCGAGTGTGTTGAGTGCGATATGGGATCTTGCAGATGGTGCAAAGTCGGGGTATCTATCGGAGACGGGTGTTGCTGTTGCCCTTCGTCTCATTGGTTGGGCCCAGAGTGGTGAGGAGGTGAATGCTGATTTGGAAAATACCAGTGGGTGTTGTCTTGATGGAAAAATCAACTAAACCTGAATCGAGTACAGTTGGTCCATTAGCCCAAATCAAGAGCCCCGCTAACGACGTGGACTGGCCTGCGTTTACCGATGACGAACGGGATGCGTCTTTGAAACTTTTTGAGGAGTGTGGACCGGTATATGGTCTTCTTGAGGGTGAGCACTCAGTACTAAATCCGCAGCGTAACAGAGTTTTCCAATCGTCTGCATATTAGGTGACAAGGCCAGAGATGCATTACTGGTCTTTGATTTGGCACCGAAGGATATTTGGAAGATTTGGTATGTTGAAAATACCCTCCTCCATATCGTGCTCACGAGGGATATCCAGGGAAATCGCAGATACTCGAAAGCGTGGCGCGCTGGACAAGTATGAGTTCGCATTGGCTATCTATATCATCCAAGGAGTACAGTCAGGCCGTTTGGCCTCCATCCCACCAACTACGCCTCCGCAAATTTTCGAACAGATTCGTGCTAATATGCCATTGTCACCAAGAGTCCCTCCGCCTCCTACCTCGCCGCAAATACTGGAAACACCCATCAGGCCTCAAAGACCTACGCGGCCACCTCCTCCTTCTACTCCAGTCCTCCCTATACCGCCACGTGTGGAGAGTCCGGTGCAGTCACCGACTTGGGATATCAGTCCAATGACAAGGGCTACTGCGGAAGAACATTTTGATGTGTTGGACTCTTCGAAAGTTGGATACATAGAGGGAGATGTCGTTGCCCAGTTTATGCTTGGGTTCCAGTTGATACCTGAGGACTTAGCGCTGATATGGTATCTCAACTTTGCTTTTATTCTCCATGGAAGCTAACACGTCTTGAAGGGATCTTGCAGATCTGGACAACGACCAGCGCCTCACCCGTGACGAGTTCGTGATTGCCATGCATTTGATTGAGCAAAGGCTGGGCGGTGCAGAGTTGCCCTACATTTTACCCCCTACTATGATACCCCCTTCACTTCGTGCGCATTCTACAAATACCCCTCTAAAGCGATCGGCGACTTCCCCGACGTCAAAGAAGATACGTGCTACTCCTCGATCTTATAATGGGTCCGCCAGCGAGAGTCCGCCATTACCACCCAAACCTGGCTTTTCGCAGTTAAACTATCGACATTCTGTTGCGGTCTCCGAAAGTATGTGATTGCATTGACTTGGCATAAATACACTCCTGACATGACTTATGAAGCTAAACTCCCGAAAACCCCAAAATCACCTCTTACACGCTGGAATAGCCGTCATTCTGTCGCGGCCCCGACTGGTGCGTGTATTTGATAATCGAATCGAGCCATCTCTAACCTAACCACACCACTAGTTACCGAGATACACGTTGGCTCACTCCCAGCAGAGCCAAGTGAACCTGAACAAAAAACTGTTTCTCTTGAACAATATCGAACTCTCGAGCAAGAAAACCTTCGTCTGACTTCGAAAGTCGAAGAGCTTTCGGCCAAAATATCTGCTCAAGGTGACCCTTTCATAGAGGGTGAATATGTTACTTTAGAACAATATCACGAACTCGAGGAAGAGAACTACCGCCTTTCGTCAAATATCAAAGATCTCTCCTCCCAAGTTGCTGCTCAACGGGGACTCCAGGGTCAAATCGATACGCTATCTCGCGACAACACGGAACTGTTGTCGAAGATTTCGGATATGGAGCAGATCACATCGGAGGTCCTACAATCCAACGATACATACGCAGTGGTGGATAAACTGGAGACAAGCAACAGGGAGCTCCGGCTTCGTATTGTCGAACTGGAACAGGTTCAGCCCCGGTTGGAGGATACGACGAGGAGATTGGAGAACGCCCTTCAAGAAAACAAGGATCTCAGCTTCTACCTTCGCCAGGCACGGGAGGCAGCTGAGGCGGATTCAGAGCTCAAGGCGGAGCAGCATGAGACAATGAGACAGGCTATGGAGGTGCTGGAGCATGACAACCAAGCCCTTCGCAACCGTGCGGATGACCTCCAACGAAGCATCAGTAAGGCTGCAAATTCGTCGGGGCCATTGACGAACCCACAGGAAATGGAGATCCTCATGGGTGATGTTACACGCGAGAACGAGAAACTCAAGCATCGTTTACGCCAGATGGAGAATTCCGCTGCGAATTTACTGCTTTCGAATGGCGGGCATGCTGAGCAGGAGGGATTGCGGCGCACCAATCAGCGCCTTACCTCCAAGGTCGAGGAACTCGAGCAGCTGATTGAGCAGCTTCAGAAGTCGAGTGAGGAAGATGAACTGCAGAGGGTGCTGCAGGATGTGACGATGGAGAATGGGGAATTGAAGGGCAGCCTCAGGGAGATGAGGCTGGAGGTTACCCAGCTGCAGCAGACAGCGCGCCAGGTCGACCCGTTGAAGACGGAGGTTGATTTGCTAGGGAAATGGGATGGTCGTTTTGGGAAACGTCGGCCAAGGTTAATGTGAATGTAAATGAGGCAATGGAGGCGTTCGTGCGGGAGACTCGGAAAATCGGTGCCCAGGAAGGCTCTCAATCCAGAGACAGCAACAGCAACACCCAAAGTTCGGTATTTCAAAGGCTCCGACATCGTATATCTGGTTGGTAGCGTGTTGCCCAGATACCTAGAAATGACATGAAGAACTTAAACTCATCAGTGACCGCGGGTGGCAAGTGTCAAGGCAGGCATTCGTGTTGCAACTATATATTGTGTATGTACATTTTAAAAGCGATAAGTAGAAAAAAGTACTAGAAGAGGGAATAGCAAGCGAAATACTATTGTCCGGTAATATCGTCTAATTGCAGATGATTATAGGGTAGCTAGGCGTTGTTGTACAAGGTTATATGCGTCAATGATGTGGTACAAGTGTCAAGGTGATACAGAAGTTGAGATGGGGAACGTCCGATGTCAAAGTGTGATGGTACAGATGAATGAATGATGAATATTGAATTTTGGAGGGTAACGGTTGCAGCGACGGCAATAATATTTGGTGGTTTTTGTGAGAGTAACTTGGCAGTGAGCAATGCTTAGGTGCATTGACGGATGGTCATAAGACCTGGAACGCTCTTGATTTTGTCAATAGCGACGGGCTTGTGGGGGTCGGGAATAACGGATTGGGCGCAGCACGCGATATAGGAGATCTTTGAGAAAGCACGTCAGTGGTATGCATTGACCAGGGAATTGTTGACTCCTTACTCGGACGCGAAAGTCACTCGACATCCCGCTTTTCAGGCAGCATATGGTATATGTCCATCTAAGGAGGTGGAACCCATGATCAACTATCGGTGCCACCGGGACTCAAAGACAAGAAAGAGGATTGAGCTAACCTTTCATTAACAAGAGTGTTCAAGCCTGATCTGCAGGCGTGCTCGAGGAGGTTGTTTCGTGTCCTTCGTAGCAGGAACTGCATGTCCACGGCATCACTGCAGATGTACGTCTCTTTCAGCTCGAGAGGTCCTGTCCTTTCAGAGGCGTTCAGAGTGATCGTAGGATGCGTTTGGGGATCCCCTGACGAGGACTCGATGTGGTGTGCTTTGAGCCGTGGTGGGCTCTGGCGCATCTTCAGAAAGATGTTGGCCACGCCTGCGATGTTCAAAGACATGGTCTTTGAGGGCGCCTTTGAAGGTGAAGGCGGAGGTGAAGGCTGGGGGGAAGAAGGCGCAGACGACGGGCGGGCACGCGAAAGGATTTGCATAGCTGAAGGATATTGTTGAGGTGGCAAAATTAAGAGAAGGGGGAAGATTAGGACGAGTCAATACATGGTCATTTATAGAGTAATGATTCAAATAAGGGTCGTGGAACGTGTAAGCGGAGTTTGTTCGCTTCTTACATCAGTCCAGCGTTGCTCGGAGGCAAGTCTTTACCGAGGCTGGAAACGCCCATTTCTTTCTTGCAACTCAAAAGGATCGATAGTTATCGAGATTGAGAAAATGTTTTATATCTACTCAACGAACATCTTGCATATGTTTTGAAGAAAACTGAGGTGCTCATTTCTAATATGACCCTGACTCTCTTGGTGGAGCTCGCTAAAGGGCTAGTATGACGTCGAGCCGAAGACGGGTCGTCTGCTTTGGTCTGGTCTATACGCAATGTGCTTCAGGATTTAAGAAAGGCGCCCGCAGCTCAATGAATCACACATGTCTGCCACATCTCCTATAAGGAGCATCACGGTCGACCACGGACTTGAAATCTCGGGGATGATGAGCAGATCAGGGGAAACGTAGATATGAAGTCTGGGGAAGACACGAAGAATGAAACGATGCCAGCAGTCAGAACAATAAGACGAGGGCTCCTGATCGACACTATAGGCTTGATAGTTGGAGACGGATTCACCCTAAAACGAGCCGGCAGATTTCCCTCACAGGTCACCTTACAATCCGAGGCGCTCCGCCCGCAGTAATGTTTCGGGATAGAAAGAGCCCCAACCTCATGAGTAGTCGGCCTTCAACTGATACCAGCTCTAGTTAACAAACGACATTTCCCCTGGTGAATGGACAAACGTGGGGAACGCCAAGAACATAATCGGGATATGGATGGTCATATGCCCACCAAAACACGTTTCCGCAGCTACAGAGCGAATGCAGCCGAAAACGGCATGTTTTATCGTGGGCGGCAGGTCAGAATCATCTGTTTTCGTGTGCTGCGCCGTAAGTAACTGACTCGTCGGAAATTCCTGAGAGATGGGTGGAACCTGATAATCAAGGAAGACATCGAAGACGTAATTATGTACAAGTTGTCTTTAAAAAAAGTACATCTCGTGGGTCTTACGGGTTATTGTCTTTACCCCGACTGCTGCGCTTGCTCCTCGGTCGTGAAATTCGAAGCGTCGTGGAGGTCAGAACGACATGCTGCAACTGGGAACATGGACGCCGAGTGAGAAGCTTTTCATAAGGGGCTTTGTGTAGGCCCGACCATCGTCAGCAACGGGACTTGACGATCTATGCATGCGGAGGATATGTTGTGAGGTCCTAGGCTTGGAATTCTGGTTTGTCTTTTGAACGTTCCATGGCTATAAAAAATAGAAGATCGGGTCAAGCGTGGTGCAAAATGTGGAGCGGAATCCACGCGGTTAACTCGCGGTTGTAATGCAGGAGTTTTGAGGTCCACATGAGTCAAGACTATATGCCGGCAGCAGTACCGCTTTAGTTGGAACTCTTCCAAGGCATCACTAGAGTAAAATTAAGACATGTTGGCAGGAATTTTGGCGTGTATAATGGGGCTTTGGGACTCACCCCTCACTGACGTAACTGACGATATGCACAAGCTGGAGATAATACTTCCTGGCGGGCTTACAAAATTCGCAGCCAATGGAAGTTTCGTTGCGCCGACAACCTTCATCACTTCGGTGAATTGATGACACTAAAGAGATCGCTGCGGCTCATAGCAAAATATGGGAAGATGCTGGTGTTCCGAGCCCGTCCAGTCTTCTTCATCTCGGCGTTGAAGACTTTGGTGACCTGTAAGTGATTGTCAAATATAGATTATTATGTGGTTAAGTTTGAATTATTTATTAAAGGTATATAACCTTTGTTTTTGCCTTGAGATTTGGTATAGTAAGGCAAGTCCCTTCCTGAACACACTTTACAACAGCGCCTTTGGATACGTTCTTCATGAAAACAAGACAATCATCCAACAGAAAAGGATGAATGCAAATTTGGGCATCATCGTCAAGATCGTTCCTCCTCTCTTGGCACTCACGATAAACTGAGACGGTGGCACTTCCAACGCTCCAAGAAGGTATTTTCCATCTTCAGTAAAGATATATTTCTTGTAGGTAGCTTTAAACGGGCTGGTTCGTTCTACGACCTTTTCGATCCGATGGGGTCTTCTCAGAAGATTCTGAAGCATCTCTTTAGAGCAGAATCACTTCAAGATTGATTTGGATGCCAAATGGCAAATATAAAATCTTGGCAGCGGACGACGATACATCAGTCTGGTGGGTACGGTCTTGGATTCCTATTTGCATCAGGAGATTCTTGATCGTATCTTGACATGTACTCACTGACAGCAGTCTTCCTCGGAAGAAGTCCTCTCTCTCGTAAGTTGGCGCCCATATCCGTTGATTGGATCCACGACGCCACAGAAGCCTTGTGCACAGGTATTGAGCACAACGATTATCATTCAACATGTTTGGTTCATTCCGTGCTTCAACTTGTCGTCGGTCGTCAAGAACATCCGAGTGCATGGTGGTGTGTGTCATATTGGTTTCTGGAACAAGGTACCTGCGAGCGCGGATCACCAGGTTGGAGCGACTTGGGCAGGGAGTCCCAGCTCGCCGTGTCAAATATTATCAATTGAACATGTATGACTGATCACGGCGTTGGGTAGAAGAAGAAATAAATGATTACTGGAGACTCGGGGAAACAATGAGAACGCCTAACTGACTCTCAAAAGACGGAGTCCTTGCGCGCGCTTCCCCTCGTGCTCAAGAACAGCAACACTGCCTTTATATCTTGTAGGAGAAGCTCAGCTGCCGTCAGGCGATTTGTCCCATCAATGGACGGATGACGGAGCGCGACACAAGATCTGCAAGGTATTAAGCACGGGATGATGGATAAAAATACAGACAAAGACAATTCGTACTCACGGGGAATAAGCTTGAGAGTGATCGGAAATGCCTAGGATGTCTACAAATCATCGATAGCAAGAACATTCTGGTTCTGTAGAAGTGGTAATAGCGGTGGCGCCCATATGCTAAACACGTTTCTGTGAGCATGGTGAGGACGAGGAACAGATGCTTACACAGTTTGTGCCATAAAGACTTTTAGTTGATCTCAAATACATCCGAGTTGCAATTGGCGGCCTCCAAAAAAGCCGGAAGTTGTGGTCGAGGTTGAGGTAAACGGATCGATGTCTATAAGACAGATACTGCAGGCACGAGTATAAGCGAGAAAAGAGGAAGTTGAAAGCGAGGGAAACTCAGTGCGACATTTTTGTCAATATTCAAGAAATTCTGGAAGTATTAGACACTGGCAAGACCGAATATTGAATATTGAGCGCTGTCATCCGCTGGCATTTTGAACTCCGATCAACGATGACATAGACATCCTAATAAACGTCTAAGTATAACCTTGTCGTTTTTACTGGGGTCTCTTCATATATACTGTGAGCGCTATACCTACAAGTCCTAATATACATTTTCTCTTTTTGTTTGACTAAAAATTCTATCTTGTAGACGCAATATCTCCGAAAAATCCTGAACCAATCCTGAACATGTCCTTCTTCAAGTTACTACTGGACAAGGCATATCTTCGATATCCTAAAAATATTATTGGGTTCATGCAGGCAAAATTTTGTCTGTAGTGGCCTAAATATTCAGATCCAGTGCCAGGTCCGTCTCAAAACACAGCCTCGCCTTTCATCGTATAACTTCAAGAGAGATGATTTCAAACATCATAGGTGTATCATAACAAGCCTCTGTACAAGTACTATACCATGAATGGCTTAGATACACCGTTAATTTCGGATGCATGTCAGCAGCTGAATGTGATCTAGCACAATTTGAGTGTAAGGTCGCGCTTACAAGGATACTCATACGCGCATCTCGGCGTCAGAGCACTTTACCATTTCCAGCAACATTATTCTTCTACGGTACCTCTCTCCCAGAAATCTGTCTCGGAAATTAATTACTTATCGTACTGATTGGCAAATCTCCGACGCCACAGAAGTACTACTCTACACAGCTAATCAAACGACAATCTTATGATTCGCCCCCCGATGCCGACATGTACTTGTCAACATTTTTCCTCTCAGAGTTTTGTTTCTCACACGTCGTAAGTATATTAAAACTGTGGAGCCCCTCTCTATTAACCAAATACTCGGTACCTCGATGCAGAAGCTATGCACATAGGTATCACGAACCTGTTTGGTTAAACGCCGTCAGATATCATATATGTAAAGTTACCTGTCCTTGTCTTCTCAAGAACACAACTTTAGCAACGTCGGAAACCGTCAGACCTCTCTATCTCGGATAACACAATTATGACACCAGAAGAACGAACTTTGTTCCAAGCGGAGGGCAAAGATATTCTTATTAACATAGCTTTAGCCACTGTTGCAGCTTTCTTGTATGGTATGTGTCTAATCCGGACTGTCAATTCAACCCCTAAACCCGTCCTCAATGTTCCAGGCTTTCTGGCCCCCATCTCTATGACCATGATTTACTACTTCATCAGGTATGAAAGTGTTGCTTGGCCTTTCAGACATTGATCAACGACACTGCTTCTTAGTGGAAAACGGACAGACTCTATGACCCGTACAATGCTAGCTCTCAGCATTGTTGGGTTCATCTGCCTGACTGCGTATACGATTTTGGGAGTCCTAGGAGATCTGGTTGATTATAGCATCTTGTTCCTCAGTACAGCACCTATCCTGGACCGCACAGAGGCTGTTAGCCACTTCACCATGAATTTAAACGTAGCTCTCAACTCTCTAACGATGATACAGGTGCGTTCAGACGTAAATGTCATTTTTAGTACTGATAGTTATTACACACAGCCCGCTTGCAACGACATTTTCGTAATTTGGCGTGCATGGACACTTTTTAATCGGCGAAGATGGGCATTGTATCTGTCCATAGTCCTATGTGCTATCTCATTTGGTACGCATCCACTTGTGAGAATGAAGTGTTTACTGATCTATCTACATGTCCAGGGATCATATTCACCTACATTATCCAGTCATCCATTGATGCTCAAAAAAAACTGTTCACAATCCCAAAAACTCTTTATCTGCTAACCTTCTGGGCACCCCTTGTTACCAACCTTGTAGCCACATCATTCATTGGGTGGACATTATGGTGAGCAAACTTCTGTGTCTTATATTGTACTAGTAAAATTATAAATACACCCAACCCTAGGCAACATTTGTTCTTTCTTAGAAAAAATCAAGCTAGACAGCATCTCTTCGGATTGTGGCGTATATTGATGCTTCTTGTGGAGTCAGGTGCTGTCTATGGTATATTCCAGGCACGTAAAAAACCAAACGGATACTCCAAGATTTACTCATTTAACTTATAGATAATGGCGGGAGTGTCCCAAATAGCACTGGGTGCTGAGCATATAATTACAGCTGCGATTGGCGACGTTTTAGGGGGCACCTTCTCCTGCATATCGGTGAGGGTTGTATCACGAGCGGTCATTGGGCCACAACTAAGAAAACTTGCTAGTTTATCTATCCACTGTTGACCACCGCCCTCGTTCGTGGTCCGTTTTCAATCGTTGAGATTGAGAAATCGGTTCGGTCGTTCCAGATGACTCAAGAGGTTTAAACTGAAAGGGCTGAGTTTGACGCTTTGGATGGGGCTCAAAGGTCCGGAGCTGTTTAACTTAACACTGACACTGGCCGGAATGTTGTTTCATAAGGATGTAGCAGCAGCAGCAGTAGTAATGTTACCGGCATGATGATCCAATCGCTGAACGTTGAACACCGGGGTGGGAAGCAATGAGAACGACCGACTGACTGACTCAAAAGACGGAGTCCTTGCGCGCACTTCCCCTCGTGCTTAAGAACAGCAACACTGCCTTTATATCTTGTAAGAGAAGTTCAGCTGCTATCAGGCGATGTCCCATCAATAGATCTGCAAGTACGGGATGATGGATGCAGACAAAGACGGTGGGAAAAGTGAAGCGGAGTTATCTTGGTAACAAAAGTGAATTTGCCATTCAACTGTCCATCCTTGTGGACTCGAAGCTCTGGCAGACGGACATTCTGATTTGACCGACATCGTCAACATGGCAGAGACCTCCCCCCGGTATGTCCAATCCAATACACTAATTTATCTCGTAGCATCCTATGTCGACTCCGATCCCCCTGCGATCAAGAACGACCTGGTGAATAAAATCGTCTATGATTACCCTGCCGTGTTCAAGCGCCTGCGAGTTTATGGAGTCAGCGAAGATTTTACCATAAAATGTGCAGCATCCTTGAAGACCCAGAATGCGCAAGATATAAATATCTTGAAGGATGTGGTAGCCAATGCTTCAAAAAAGTCCTCCGTCCTTTCATGCTTCCTTCCGTTGGAATTCTGATCTTTGGCACGGAATTTTGCGTCGGCACGATGGTGTCACGTTTTCATCCATCTACGACATGTTTGAGGACACCGAAACCCTCGTTCGCGTTGTAAGCAGCTTGGCCTATGAATTGTCCATCCAGGACCTAGGTCTGGACCCAGCAGTTTGTGTTCTGAGTGGTAAAGTGACCAAACAGCTCACTGGCGCTGACAAATACCCTTCCGCCGTGGTGGATTCCGTTGGCAGCGATTCGCGCCAATGGTGTACCATTGGACCTCCGATTTGCAGCCCTCTGTCTTATTTGGGTCGTGGAACCAATATTTGGCGTGTCCGCGGAGTTGTTCAAGCAGTTGACCAGCAACTGCTTTTGCAAGGAAATAAGATGGTCATGAAGACCGCGTGGCGCAGCAGCTCCAGGACACCCGAGTCCGATATCTACTTGTCTATCCAGCCGAGTCCCGAAGGGCTGGCAAAGTTCGATGATGAGCAAGGTACGTGATACTTTGTTAGTTAGACTAAACAAAGGCTCGAACGCGTAACCTCGGGCTCGTCGAGT
>JABAJS010007909.1:0-12978 GCA_018221635.1 Tephrocybe sp. 10521TJB
CAGTCGACATCCCTTAATAACCCTGGCCACTTGGAAAAACAATGGTCTGGCCCTACTGGTGGCAGGCTATAAAGTACGCAAATACTAGGTACAGTTATCTTTCGAATCCTTTAACTTGCACGCTCCCAGAACCTTGCCGCCACTGCATTGGAAGTCTAAACTCATCGGATAATGGAAAAATTCAAGAAGATGAAATCAAAGATTTTTAAGAAGTACGTCATCCGCCTGTCATCGTTGCTATGTCTTTATCGTATGATTGGTTAGATCTTCGACTGGCTCGAAGACCCGCAAGGATCCGAAGTTGCGGTACTCCAAGTCCATGCCTCTTGGCTGCAATTCAGGCGAAGTCATGTATCATCGCCATGGTACCAAGGGCTGGGCAGGATATGACCCAGAACTAGATGTCGACAACCAAAGCATACACGAATACGAAGGCCCAGCCCGCCATCGTTATCCTCTTTTCGATAGCGACATAGTTAACCAATTCCCTACTCCTCCTCCAAGAAACCACGAACTACTCCCCCCTGGTGCCAAAGCACCTAACCGTCCTGCAGTCCGTCCCCCCACGGTTGACTTTGCGTTCTATGACGGCGCAAACAACACTCTCCTTCCTGAATTTCCTCCCGAGCTCACGGCTAAAATAAATGCTATGGACGCCGCTGAGAGATGTCATCAGGAAGAAGACGCCAGAAGTGCCCAAGCCGCTCGAAACGCCGCCATCTTACGCGCTCAGGCCCGCCAGGGACCAGCCATTCAACGCAGCACATCCAGTACCTCGGGGTACACCAAACCTCTCAACATTCGTCGCCATAACGCGTCTGGACACGCTCCCACTCCTTCCCAACCACCCACCACAGGAGTCTACCTGAACAATGCCGCTAGCCAGTCCACCCACAGCCTCGGGCCCAACGCGCGCTACCGCGCCTGCCTCGCCAGCTCCCGCCAAGCCGCCGGAAATCACAGCACTTCCAACTCTGGAAGCAGTATCTACAGCAACTCCAGCGCCGCCCAGTCTACTAACACACTCTCTCACAACGCGCGCTATCATGCCGCAGTCGTTACCTCACGCGACGGTCACAGTGCCGTCTCACAAAGACACGAAAATGACTCCCGAGATGCTTCCTCCGCATCTCTGCGCTCTGTACATGCACTCCGCCGCCATGGTCTACATCCTGGCTCTAGCTCCGCAGAAAAACCCGCCCAGCACCACGAGACAATCCGTGTCTTGCGTGGACCCCATGCACACAAGCTCCAAATAACCACCCCTTCTTCGAGATATAGTCAGGACATGGGTTTGGTTGTCCATGACTCAATGGAGTGGGGCGTTAAGTCCTCCAAGATCGGTGGCGCAGCCACTGTCGCAGGCCACGGACCCGGCGGGTATGTGCAGCGCGGTTAAATTATCTGCTTCTACAACCTTCCATCTCGATATGATTTCCCTTTCTCGTCTCTCTCATCGCATAACACACTCATTTTGTCTCTTTGCCTCACTCCCCGGATATACTCACACTCGTTTCTGTTCTGTCACTCGCATGGCCCCCACGCCCTCTCTGTGTCTTCTCATTTCTACAACCCACATCGCTCCTTCCCGACCCTCATTTGCATCCTCTCCTTGTTTTGTATTGCATTCAACGGCGGTGTACCTCCTCGGACTCTTGTATCCATACGCCACTACACTCCTTGTATATCTTGTTATCATTTCACAGAAGAAATCGCTGAATAAAAATCCCCATAGTCAGTGGTATATAAAATCGAATAAATCTATCAATTTCCCATTGTCAACCTTGTTCTTGTGAGAGGGTATTTAATTGTTAGGGCTACAGCCTTTTCCTTTAGCCTTGGATGTTCGCCATCCTTTCACACGCCCGCCACACCAAGCTCAATATGCGCCTTTGTTTGCTCACCTACTTCCTCGTTTTCTCCGAGTCACCGCCGCTTCCAATCGCATATGCATATAGTAATAAGGCTCTTGTTAGAATCTTGTAACGATTACTCTGCTCATAATCCTCTTTAGTAACATTCCTTATAACATCGACACCTCATTGAAGCTTTCGGTATTCACAGTAATATTTAAACATAATCATGATTGCCGCAGCACTGGAATAAATATTGACGTCGACCGCAGTGCTAATCCTTTTGATCAAAGAATCTTGCCCGTATACATATCATCCACATAAGTCTGAAAGGGGTATCAGATGACAGACTCAGTGGATACCTTTCACGACTCATTCTTTACATCCCATCACACAGCGAAATCAGATGTCATGACTACAAACTCCTACACCGTCTTTGATTTAAACGGGTTCACACCTGTGTGTTTAATGTCCCCTCCTTTGACCGGCTTCCCGTCCTTGACCGTGATGGTTTGCACTTGCAGCACATTGTGGTTTTTTAATAATGCTGGCCATTCGTAATCGGTCCACACGCTGCGAGAGAGTTCCTTCGGTTGCTGATACACGAAGAAAGCCTTCTGAGTGAGTGGTTGGACGTTTTGTGCGAAGGCTTGAGACGCCACACTCCAATCATCCCCGGGAGTCCAGTGCTCCATCTCGTCCTTGAACCCGGCTTCTATCGCAAGGTCTTTGATTGTGAAAGCTTGGAGATCGGGCTTGATAAGTCGGGCATCATGTATGACTTCTGTTGCGATGTTCTCAGCCCGAACAATGCCGTCCTTGCCAGCCCAGAACACTGGAGTTCTGCGAAGACGTGCCGGGTGAGCCCGAATCCATGCCACAAAAGCCATCGCAGATTTCCTGCGAAACACTTAGTTAGCAATCCATTATAATCAAGAGTCAAGGTGGTCGATTTACGATGCGACTCTCTTTTCCAAACCGAAACTAGAATGGTGGCTCGCACGCAAGACGGTGGGTGCTGCACTTATCTCAGCAGCAAAAAGCCAAAAAACAGGCAACAGGGTATAGGTCAAAATCAAATAGAGGCGCATTTCGTTTAAGTCTGGCAGAAACCATCTTTGATTAGGCCGCTCCGGATGCTTGTAAAAATATCGGCTGACCTTCTTGAACAGCCTGCGGGAATGGTCGATGATCAAGAGATGCGTCTGAGACTACATATTGTGAAGGCTTTACGTCAGTAACGAACAGGGAGGAAGTTTGATTTGAGCCTGACCTGTCGAAGGAAGAAAAAAAAACCGATATTGCTTTGAGTTAAGGCGAAATATTCAACACTCGACCTGTAAATATGTTAAAGTGTCCCTTCGTCAGCTAATTTAGAGGGAAAGGGAAAAAGTTAGTGTCCGACCTGCGAGTTTTGAGTGACGTATCCAGCGTTAGGGGTATTTTCATTGTCTATGAGCAGCCTTTTATAGTTGCGAGCCTCTGGCCTCAGTACCCCATCTATACAACGGCCCTTATCTGACATTGGCCCTGATGTTTGACTTGAAATGATGAAATCATAGCTTTGATGCTGTAGGCGTCCTTACATTTACCAGATTATCATGCTCAGCGGAGGCAGAAGCTGCAGGAAATTTGAGCAACACGCGGTCACCATCGGTCCCGAGAAGAATAAGCAAAATCAAGCTCCTGTACTAGAAGAACAACAGTGGAGTAGGGGCAGTACGTCGAAGTGAAGCGCAGAGGGCCCCAAAATCTACGCTTGCAAAAGCGGTCGGAGAAACCATCTATTTTTACGCTCGAAGTCCGTCCATTCCATTCGTTGATCATCCCGTTGCTGAGATTATGTAGTTGGTATCACAGTGTAGTCGGGTCTGATTTTCGAAGCGAGGAGATACATGCGTAGTGGTACGACAAAAAGGAAGGATTTCGTGTCGGCTTTAAACAAGCAATTAACGGTCAGTTAAAAAACCAAGGAAATTGCTGAACACGGGGCAGGTATATATTGGAATGAGATTGTATCCACCTCGTTTTATTAGCCGCAGGTTTGTCAGTACGAAGCAGACTTTCTGGGGAATCGCAGCAACGGCCATGCATTGTGTTGGACCACGGCGACAGCGGGTGCGAAGTGTGAACGTGTCGATGTTTTGATCCGATCGAAAAATCTGATCATGATGACGGTTCAGCTTGGTAGGACCAACTCAAGTCAGTCGCTCAACCCCCCGCTCAGCGCTCAACGCTCAGCTGTAATAAGTATCATTCTGTTTTAGTGTTGGTAGACTTGAATACCGACACTGTCGGTCATATATTTCGTCGGTGAGCGCTAAAACTCGAGTTCTTTTTTAAATTCTCCATGCCAGTTTACATACCACAAACACACACAGCCTTCGGCATTAGCGCCAATCTGTCAGTTTGTTCAAAAGCGAGACAGCGGCCAGCAGCGGCCCCGATAGGTCCAAGATCGGAGACACTCACTCACACATACTTAATTATGGAACATAGATATGCACAAGGTCCATTAAACCCCCGCAACCCCATCGTTAGATTCAAACATGTCGAGCACGTTTGAACAGCTCAGCGGTATGTGAATTGCTCCACTGCTCCATCACCTTTCAGTTGCCAATATGGCTCATCACAGACGAAGAAGCCAACCGCATTTTGGCAGAATATTCGCAACCTTATTTCAAGACCAGAGTATACGTTACAGAAGCTGATGAAAAGGTGATACTTTCCGCTACGACTTTGACAAGCGACACGTAGGCTAAGTTGCAATAGAACCCAGCTGATTGGGAACTCGACATAAGTGATCTACGTAAAGAATACGTGTCTTTTGTGAACAAGAAGTTAGTCCCTCCGTACTGGGGCGTCTACCCCCCAAAAGGATACACACCGGAGGAAATCATGCAGATGAGGGGTGTTGAAGAACACTTCAAGACTATTGACAAGATCATTGAACTCCTTGTTCTGCGCGAGGAGGCTGAAGCGGAGATGATAGCAATTGGGGTGCGCTTCAACAAACCTTTGCGTGAATTCATTAAACAGACCCGTATTTATAGATGCCAATCCCGGGCCCCGAGACTAGCTGAAAAGCCGCTGAGTGGACTCTGGAGGCGGTAGGAGTTGTATGACGTAGGAAGGAAGGAAGGAAGGCAGGATGTGATGAACCGTCATAAACTGGCTCTCATTTGTTTACTTCTCGGATGCATAGGACCTGCACCGGGATGCTCTAAAACTTTCAACGCGCCATGCTCAGTATCGTTATTGTTTCGAGTGAGCATCAAACGCCATGCGGCCAATAATGGAGGCTCAAGACCTTGTATAAGGATCACGATGGTTCTGCATCTGACACTGGGCTTTGATAATCCATTCTATATTCGTAACAGATTTCCGTAGTTCTTCATGAAGTACGACTAGTGTGGCACGTTGTTAGCAATTTCTTCATCTGGGGAATTGGTTAGAGTGTAGTGGCGCAGCCACTTTTTTCTTACCCTTGCGACGAGCTTGTGTCAAATCGTAATCCAGAGACAATCACTTATCCCGATTTTTCAGTCATTACGTGATGTGGGGAAGAGAGGATGGTTGTCCAACCCCGGCGACGGTTAGGCACCGAAGTTAACATGAAGCATTAGCATGAGGAACTTCAGAGTAAGTATCCGAGAAAATCAGTGTTACGATTGGTAATGAATTGACACCAGCAGATGCGCGCTTCCTGGAAGCACTATTCATCGAATGGAAGAAAAGTGAATGCATCAGTGGCCAGGGTGAAGACAAGGTGCATGTTTTTCAAGTTGACAGTTGCAGAGCTCAAGCGGAGAAGGAAGTTACATTCCCTACTACCAACAATCAGATCAGCACAAGGCTCCTATTCAAGTGAAACGAACGCTATTTACTCGAGGAGGAAAGCAGATGAAGCACGTAAATAAAGTCTACTTAGTAAACACGTATTTAACCCCAGTAATCCCTCTAACACATGGATATCACAACCAGCCATTCTTGTAGCGCTATCACTGACTCCTTTACCAACGCCATAGTCCAATTAATTTTTTTTGGGGGGGCGTAAGAGCGTGCGAGACCCCATCAAGACGAGTTTTTTTTATGTCAAGTCTTAGGTGACCGTCGTTTGGTAAGCAGCGTCTAGAGGTTGATATAGGCTTTGCCGATGCATGATCATAGTTTTGAGAAAGATAGACTGAGTCTTGAGATCTGATACACGATGGCCTGACGTCGACTTGCCAGTGAAAGTCGAGTCGCCCATTTTTCATTTTTTTTTGTGTTCGCTCCACCCAAATCCAAATTGATCTGGCCACGAGATCAGGCTGGATTTCTTCTCATCTGGAACTTCGAAAGGTCTGATGCCACACAGCCTTCTGGCTCCGCTGGCTCCAACGGACCGCGGTTGACTTGGGCATTCGTCATCGTCTCCTCTGCCGTCTGGAATGCGACATGGCTGAATCTCTAGATGAATTCTTCTCTGAAGACGTTCTAATTGCTTCCGACATTCACGACGAAGCCGCACTCATTCATGATTATTTGTCTGGCAATATTACTGTGCAAACTCTTACCCAACGCCTCACCCAATCGCTCCATACTCGAAACGCCTCTTCACACAACGGCCAATACGATCTCTCCGAAATCGTAGACAGCGTCATCGTCCGCGTGGCCGAGCAGTTGCCAGAAACACACGATGCACTGGTCATTTTACTTGGCACATTGAAACAACAGAGCGAGACGAGCAATTTCGAGACTGGTCTGGCGTTTGCTCTCAACGAGAGGTGGTTGAGATACGGTGACCCAGACCAAAGTCTTAACGTACGAGACGAGGTCCGTAATGAATGGACTAATCTCAACCACTTCACGGCTCTGATCTATGGAGCAAACCTGCAAGATCTCTCGAGTTTCGGGGTCCATACCCTTGGGATGGCATTGAGGAGGGAAGGTTGGAGGGTGAATTGGGGAGGCCAGAGTAAGTCATGCCCGAGTCTTTATCAGGAACCTGATTGACAAGATTCGTCAACTAGATACTTCAGATAGTATAGCTGCTCTTGAAGGCCATGCTCCTGCTGCTGCCCAGTGGATCATTGTGTGCGGACAACGTCTTTACAACGAATCCGGTGACGCTAAGGGGAAGTGGGCTGAGTGGGAAGCAAACTTGGACTGGATAGTGGGACAGGCTGAGCTGTATGACACGACCAAGTCGCTGTGCCAGCAAGCATTAATCGAGATGCGAAGGATTGCAGTATAGAAGCAGAAGTTATTGAAGAGTTTCAACTACCAGAATGTTTAGCACAAAGCCCTTGCAATGATGAGGAGCATGCATATGGTAGGAGGAGAGGAGAAAGTTTGTTGCGGGCGGCGGCTCTCAAATTTCAAATTCGAATGTCTGACACTCTGAAACAGACTCTGTATCGATCCCTTTCCCAACCATATATTTATTGCTTACTGGTTGTCACTGATATCGTGTCTGTCAAGTGTCCATAAACAATAACTACGGGAAAAGAGTCGAGCCTAAAAATCAGAAAGGCATTGAGCTCGATTGGACTTGACAGCAATCAGTGCACGCCTCCGTTGTACTCCAGAAGTCAAGGTCTATCTGGAGTTGGCATGTAGTAGATGTTGCTTCTTTCAAACCTCTTCCAGCCCGCTATTCATTTCAGCTGTCGCCATCTAGCACTCTGGAAAAACTTGAAATGAATTCTATTTCCTACGCACCCAGTCTCTGAATAAATGGTTACCATCTCTTCGTTGTATCATACTGTCCAGTGCAAGTGTCAAATACACCCTCAGGGCAGCCAAGAGACATCATTGGTCGCTACTTATCAACAAGGTCTGCCCATTTACTCGAGCGAGGTGTTATAAATATAGGGAATGTTATAGGCCTCCTATTGAAATATTCATCGTTAATCTGGATGCGAACGTTAAGGTCACTTGAGGAAACTCGCCTGATAAACCCGTCGTAAAATGTCAGTTTCGGTACTTCACCCGCGGGTGTAGGCTTTGGCATCATGTTAAAGCACGCGATGACCGACGAGACAGTTATGAACAGTGCTGCTTCCGCAAATTGTCGACCAGGGCAGGATCTGGCAGCGGGCAACGACCATCAGTTAAAAGTCGAGGACTGCTCGCAATCAATGTACCTCCTCCCTGAACCCCAGGCAAGATTGAGTACCTCTCGACATCGGGCGCCTTCGTCGCCTAAGAAACGATCAGGCTTAAAAGTATCAGGATCGGCAAATATCTCGGGATCACGGAAGATGAGCCTGTGTAAACTCATTAATTATTTAGTCGTACAACATCGCAAACTCCAAACGCACCATAGGTTAGCGCAAATCATTGAACCTTCGGGAATAAGCATCCCGTTATAAATATCGTCTTTGGCTACGCCATGCGGAAGACCTGCAACCAGCACCACGCCAATGAGCACAATGTTTATTTCCTGCAAGAAGCACTCACCGAGCGGGGTGACAGTGTTATACCTCAAAACCTCCATAATGATTGCATTGATATACGGAAGCTCCTCCCAATCATCAAATATCGGTAGCCTCTCTCCTCCAGTGACACGGTCTATATCTTCCTGCGCTTGCTGCATTACGAGTGGGTGAAGTGACATCAGTGCGAAGAAAGAGCGTAAAGTGCAACTTGTCTTGTAGCAGAACAAGGTCAATTAATTGAGCGTGAAGAAGAAAAAAGGGAAGGCTCACAGAATCCGTGGCAGCGCCGTACATAACCGATGCGCAATCCATGATGAGCTCTTCCTTATGCTTAGCCTCATCAGGAGAGAAAGAAGCCTCAGAGGCGAGATCATCGAGAGAGGTGGAGACAAAACACGGGAAAGCAGTCCCATCATCCTTTCAGGATTGAAAGAAACAGGACGGAATCAGCTCGGGCTAAAAATAGAGCACAACAATAACGACGCACGATCTTTTGTTTGGTACGCATGAAGGGATCGACTTTACATGCGGTGAAGACTCTCTTGATCTCATCTAAGGATTTATTGAGGCCGGAAAATGACAAGAAGGTTGGCCAGTTCTTCACTATTTAACAAGTGTCAATAGCTGCTAGAATGCAAGTCAGACAATACTTACGATTAGGACCTGCTTCTATTAAGAAAGCTAGTGGTCCGTTAAGTCGTTCGGCTTGCTTGAACGATCGCTCCATTTCGTGGACGATGGGATCATCAGCGCCAGATACACGATAGCCATACGTTCCCAGTAAGATAGAGCTCGAGGTATGTCTATGACGGAATTGTCAGTCTATCGACAAGATGCTCAAAGGGTGACTGACTGCTTGACATGATCCTCGAGGTCATCAGGTCTTTTCAAAAGGTTAGTGACCAGAACACGAGACTCTTCCTGTTGATGATATTGATGTTTGACTGATGCTGGGCCAGAGAAATACCGTTGGACTGTGGTCCGTCGGATTCGATGCGCTTCGCCAGAAATGTACGTGAGTACCCAGTCTAGGTCACAACTACATGACGTTGTCAGTGCCTTAAAAAAGCGAAACAACGTTTTAGTCTCACAGCTCCTTCATGGCCATGAGTGGTCGGTTGGAATAAATCCCCGATCTTTCGTCCATCAAGTCCCGAACGACCTTCAACGAATTCAGTACGATCATGGGCGTTCCCAGCATGGTAAGATACGTGATAGGACCTGTTAAGATGATAACTGAAGTATTTAGTTAGGAATTTCTCAATAACACTCACCATATTCCCTCGCCCAAGCTTCGTAGATAGGCCATTCATCCTTTTGTGGAATCTGGAACATATTCCCAACCAAAGGAAGTGGACGCGGACCAGGTGGGAATGGCGTTCCTGCTCTCGTCCTTGAGAGAATATAGACTATCCATGCACTACCGAGAGCAAGGACGGCCCCATCCGTAATCGAGAGAGACGGTAGAAATGTAAAGATACTTGTTACCATTGTTCAGGGAGGATTTTGGGTTGAGACGATGTGGCAACAGATGAGGAAACAGCCTGTTCTGACTTGTCGCCACCCAAACAAGGTTAAGAACGCATAGCCCTTTGTCCGTAATCAGCCGTTTTGAAGGCATGTTACCTCTACCCATCGATGTCACCTCGCGAGAAGGTGATACAGAGTAAGAAAAGTGATGCTTGCCGAGCTGTGCCGAGCTTGTACCAGATGTAAAACTAGGTATGTAGGCGCTGGAATGCGTTGTGGGGGACGTCCATGAGAAAGATCAAAGCATGGTCTTTTGTGACCAATCACTGATGCTTCGAATTCAATGAGGCCCCGCATAAGCGACGTGGCATTGATATCCTTGATAACGTTTATTTATGTAGTTAACTTTCGACAGACGGCCAGTGGGTCCTGATTGATTTTATTATTCGCTGAATTCCATGTACGTACTTGCATTGTCACTGACAATTGCTTTGCACAGTGAGCGGACAACATATAGACTAGTGCAGAAGGCTCAAGAAAGCGGAGATCGAGAGATCGAGGCTCGGAATCATATAAACAGCGATGCAAAATTGCGACAATCTTCTGGTTTCAAGGCAATGGAGTGTGTGAAAGTTCCTTCTAATGTGAGTATAGTATATTCCGATATTTAATTGTCAGATATACCAATGAACCGTATAGTATAGTAGTACCTTCCTTGAATCCTTCTAAGTGCTCTATCAATATAACCACTAGTCTGTCAGTCTTCAGAGAGAGCAGTTATGTCGAGTAGTCTGACGACCTTGCGCCAGTCCATCTCGCTTTGTTCATCAACACCATGAACAAAAAGCTTGTCCAACTTCGGGAACATCAGCACTAAGCATCTGAATACTTTGTATGGATCTGCTATTGGCGATGTGGAAAAGCTGAGGTCCGTCAATATCATATTTTGGATGCCCTGGCTGACGATGTCCGCTTTGAATGGTTTGGCGTCGACGGGTATATCTATATGTACGAGATGAGGACATCCTTTGGCAAGCGGCACTAGCCCCGCAAGGGTTATCTTCGGTAACCCACTTCCTTGCGTCAAAGCAAGAAATCTCAGGTCTGGCCACGCCTCTGTGGCGTCGGCAACCCACTGATCGTCCAGTTGTGAAACACAGCCGAATCCCAACCAAACATGCTGGAGTGCTGTCATTGCAAAAAGGCCCCGAAAAGCGGGAAGGACTGATAGGGATCCTTCCACACTGGAACTTTTTGTCACGAGAGAATCGTGGACCGTAAGGGTAGTCAGCGATTGGAAATGGCTGTTGTGTAATATAGAGGTGATGAAGGCGACAACAGGAGCTGAGTTATCGGTACCGTCAGAATCTCCCTCCGCGGTCAAAGTGATCAGTGGAGAGTGAAAGGCACATGCGAACTGTTGAGCAATCTTCCAATCTGGGCTTTCAAATTCCAGCTCCTTGAGGCTCTGGAAATTCCCGGGGATGCTATCAAGTACATCCCGGAATTCTGCGTTGTCGATACCTTCTTCAGGAAGGATAAACGATCCACAGAAAACAAGTGTGGGGAGGCTGGCGAGGTGGCGTATGAGATCAAAAGAGACCTCGAGATAGGAGAAATTGACGACGCGGAGAGACTGAAGCTGACATAACGACGTGCGAATGTAATGCGCTAATTCAAACGAGGCTTCAACCGGGAATCCGAATTCAAATTGCTCTAATTTTGGACACATAATGGGGATGGCGGAGAGAAATTCGAGTAGATTGTCGACCACCCTGTCAGTCGAGATGTTGAGTTCTGTCACTGTGATCAAGAAATGAGCAAAGAAGGGAATGCTCTCTGTAACATGTGGATGTTCCAAATGGATGGAAAGCCTTCGTAAATTTGGAAGGATTATCATTCCCTTGGAGCTCCTGAGGCCCAGGGCTTGTAGAACGCTTTCATGGACGTAGATTTCTGGACAGTGATCGGTTATATATTCTTCTTTGCCGAGACCCCTGATTCTGCGAGCGTACAATTCGAAGCGCGACCAGTCTGTTGGGCGCGGAAGCCTTGAGAAGATCTGAGGTCCACTGAGAAGGCATATATAGCGATATTATATTATACACACCAGAGTCTCTACCGTCACGGTCGTCTCTTCACCATCTTCATTTTCCACCTCTTCTTCAGTTATTTCCCACAGATCGCTAGGCATGACTTTTATGAGGGGTGCAAGTGTGTTTTGTTCGCACCACAAGATAGCGAGAGAAGTGTCTGTAGAGGACGCAGTCAGAATCGGATAACTTTGGCGTTTGGCTTACCTGAAAACGCCTTGCACGAAGCAGCAACATGTGCCAGTGTGGAAGGTGAAAGATACCCCCAAATAAGACTTTGAATTTCTTGCACCCCTAGGCAATTGTGCATCTTGGAAATTGCGGGCCCGGGTATGTATACGTCGATTAATGAGATAAATGAGACCGGGAAAATTCAAATTGAAAAGTGACCGATCGCGGCGTGACGTATCCACGTGGCATGATGAGTCGCGACGCGTATGACCATACTGTGACAGAGCGTCCGATCCAGCTACTGTCTAGTTGTAATGGGAAGGCGTAAGAGATGACATTGACGCATGTCCTTCGCACCCTTAAGGTGACACACAATACAGAGAGCCTGTCTCGAAGCCCCAAATGTCTGGTGAGCATTAAATATCATCCCTCGAAGCCTGACATCCCAACAAAAACTTGCCGTGAATTAATCTGAAAGTCCCACGCGGGCGGAGACGAAGCAAGTAAAACACCACAGGCCTCTCACGGACCAGACAGTCAGATCTTAAACAGGACAGTAATGACAATAAGCAGAAAAAATTTCTCTACCAAATACGCTTCACCATAGTATATCTCGTTAGATCTTCTAGCTTCACTCGACCCTTCTTCCCCTGCTGCCCAGGCCTGTTCTCGCCTATCTCTGCGGTCCGAGGTGCGTCATCCTCTTCATGGTCCAAAAGACTTTTTAGTTTCTTGTTATACACCTAAAATACATTTGTTGAGCATGGTCAACGAGTGATGGTTGAAAGGAAAGCCGTACTTGTTCTTCTTTCCCTTCGCCTATTGGATCGCGCCCAAAATTATTAATCATATCGGCGGCTTCACGCGCCTCCATACCCGCACGTCGGTCGGATGCATAGCTGATGAGGTTGACGCCAAGGATGACTTTAATTAAAAGGAAACTAAGGGAGGGCGATGTCAGCTCCA
>JABAJS010007910.1:0-12955 GCA_018221635.1 Tephrocybe sp. 10521TJB
CCTGGGCAAAAAGTTGAGAGTTGAGACTGCACCTGCATCAAAACTTGTGATCTGCACCTGCAACTTGTATAAACAGCGAAAAATACACTCATAAATAAATAATGTCATAGTCAACTGACAAGTATGACAGTACTTATTGCTATTTAATCCAACTGCAACAGACAGGTTGCAGGTTACAGAGTTATCTTTGTCATTATTTATTGTTGTTTGGTGCAACTTCAGATTACAGGTTGCAGGTTACAGAAGTCACCCTTCTAATAGCATATTTTTCAAATTGTTTCAGGATTTAATACTCAATTTCCATGAGTCACATATGGACTGGGAGATCTTTAAAATAATAATGCACTTCACAGATCATCTGAAGATTGGTATTCAATTATAAAATATGGTAGCTAACTTTGCTCTGTTTTGTTAAGACTTCCTCTTTTAGTTTAGATATTTTGCCTTTGTATGAGGGCTGCCAGAGATCCAATATATAGACTCATGGTCCATGAAGATTATTTTCAGGCATGCAACATTAAGTAGCCTGAACTAACCTTGGATATGTTCTGTGGAATATCTTTCATTGTGATATGTTCCATGACTCTATTCACTCTCAATCATTTCTCAGATGTGGTGTCATTCCTGTTTCATTCACCCCTCACTTGTTCAATAATCTCATGAAGTTTACCATTCAGCCTTGCCCATTTTTTGCAGAAAAGAAAGATATATAAAGTGGCAATAAATTGTGTATTTCTTCACCCAACTCATTTCACTCATTCAATCTATATCCTGGCCAACTCAATCTTACTCACTGTCTCTCAATGCTAGATCTCAGGCTTATTTGCCTCTTACTGTCATTACTGCTGGACCCCTTGAACTGCCCTTGAACCCCTTGAACCCCTCCCAGCCACTCTCTCTCATCTTCTGGTTGTTGTTCTCAGCTCATGACATCCTCTAGGACTACTTGACTTGGAAAGAGCAATGCTCAGCCCTTGGTGTCCAACATCTCAACATGAACAGTGGTGCAAGCATGAAGCTCATGCACATGACCAAGGTAAGACATGCATGTTATGATAGCCATGTCATGTACCACTAACGTTCTTTTGCTTTGTACAGACCACTCACAGAAGGCAGCAAGCAACCTTCTATGAACATGTGTTCTCAGTCCATTGAATCCAAATTGGAAGATAATGTATTCTCAGGTCCCTTCAACCTCAAAACACTCCACCCACAAGCCACCCCCCAAAGCACACCCAGCCACTCTCAAAGCTCCCAGCTGCCATGAAAACTGCCTGAGCCACCTGAAAACTGCTACCAGAATACCTCCCAACCACACTGAGCAAATCACATGAGGGCTCTGCATCCACCCCTTGGCAAGGAGTGGAATGGGAGGGAGAATGCAATGAGGGATGAGGCTGTGATGAGGGAGGGAAGGCATGATGACAAGGGAGGATCATGCAAACAAATTAACAATGCTTTTGAGGGGATGATGGAGAGTGGGATGGAGGAAAGCTGTGACCAGGGGACAAGGGATGGAGGATGTGACAATGATGCACCAAGGGAGGCTGTGATGAGGGAAGAAGGATCAGGGAGGATGCAACTCTTTGCCATGTTCACAGCCCAAAGCATGAAGAAATTGGGGAGTTTGGACACACCATCACTTGTCTTCTCTCTTGATCTTGTGGCAATCTATTGGATGGTTTTGCATCATGTGTAAAGGGTATTCATTGTGATTGTAGGTCTATTTCATAACCAATTAGTGGTATTGAAGGGTCTATGTACTAGATACTGTGAATATATGTAACCCTTTTGCTGCTACCTGCAATATATGCAATGCTCCAGTAAGAATTGCAACTGTTATGCAGCAATTTTTTTGCTGTGCTAGTGCTAGCTATGCATGGACATAGATAATTCTATGATTATGACAGACTGAACACTGAAATTCATCAATAATCTCAATAGAATTCTCATAAATTGTAATCATTTCTTCAAAATTTGCTAGGTGGCAAATTTATATCAAAGCCCAGGCAAAATTCTCTAATTATGTGGGATTCCTTTGAATTCTGCTGACATCAGAACTTGACACTTTGTGCTGTGACATTATTGTAGCTGTATTGATGTGTCTCTTGAAGATAAATTTTCTTTCCCTCACATTTTAATGCAGAGATATGGCATTCACTTGAGGTATTGCACCTTGTTGAATAAGTATTTTTAGCATTGCAGAATTCAAAAAGTGAAGTGTCTTTCAGCAAAAAGATTATTTGCATTTACTCTAAAACAAGTCTGGTTGAAAATCTCTAGTAAGTGCCAGTGCATGGACCCATAATGTGATTACATCAGCATCTCCAGCAAGACCAGCATATTGCAACAATAGATTGTCCATGAAAACAAGTTGCTCTTCTGTGAATACTGTGGCAGGAAGTTCATTAAGCTGAACTTCATTGAGATGCTCTGGAGGACCTGAATGTTGAAGCCATGATCCAGCAGGTTCATCCCTAGAATTGTTTGTTTCCAGTGATTGAAGAATATTTTCATCTTGAATACCCTCCCAATCAACACCATATACTTCTAATTCTTCATCTGGCATGTCAACATCTTCTGGAGAAAGTTGGCTACCACAAACTCCCTGAACAAACATGTCAAAGCCAAACATGTCTGCAGGTGATTGGTCAGTTCCATGGCAAATCTGGATCCTGTGGTGATTCCAAGCTTGAGCAAAAAAATCAAGTTGTTGGTTGATTGTTGCAAGAAATAAGTAATGAAGGAGCCAGATGTGATGGGGATTGTCGATATTCAAGCCATGACAGATTTTCAAAGTTGTAAAGATGTCAGCCCATGTAACACCCACTTGAGCTGTCACATCAACCCAAAGTCTTTCAATCTGTACATTATGTACACTCCTGGATTTGTGACTTGAGGTTTTGGCATGTTTAACATAAGCAACATTTCTGCTCACCTTCCCCAGATATAAGATCCATGGCCCTCACCATGCATTCTTTCCATCCAAGCTGCTACAAAAAGATTTTCTAGCTCATGATCACCATGAACCTGGGATGGCACTCCATATTGGTGACATGCTTGTAAAAAGAGGTCCAAAACAGTTTGAGCCAAGTTATTGTTGTGTGCTTGGAGAGCTGTGATCAATCTGGAATATCCATCAATGAATCTGTGAATGACTATTCTCTAGCAAATCAAACCTATTATTTCAATTCTGTTAATGAGTTAAACAATGGTTCAAAGCCATAACTTACCATGCTGGCCATCATGGTGCCACAATGAGTTGGGTCCTGGTACATTGTAGACTCATCTTTGAATCCTGATCGTTTCAAAAACATGATGAAGAGGATCAATCCTGACAAGAGACTCCCTGATCCTCCTTCTCTGAACATGATGACCAAGCCTCCACAACATTCCATCTAACACTGTGGCTCCTGCACATCAGAAGTGGCCTCGAAGTCTGACAAGAAGATTGTCTAGTTCCTCATCAGTGATTAAGGAGAGTGGGCCAGTATATAAGGAGATGGTTGGGTTATGGTGAGGTTCAGCCTCAGATAGAGGTTGATCACCAGGAGGATTTTCAGTGTTAATGCCAGGTTCTGGAAATATTTCATTTAAAGAATGATCCAAGAGATCATCTGAGCTATTGTTCTCCAAGTTCCTATGAGCATTACTTAGAGAAAAAGGTTGTTGCTGAGGCTCAGCAATCCCCAAGGCAAGGAGACTGTTTTGAACAAAGGTTCGACCAACCCCCAAAAATCTGGCAATGCTAGATGTACTTCACATAGAGTAGGCCCACTGAAGGAAGTCTGGATCTATGATAATAGATGGCCTTTCCCTAGATCCTGTTTGCTTGACCTGTATCATTGCAGGATGTCCATGATGTGACTGATCAATTGCCTGCTGATACTGTTGCTGAACATCATTTTGCATGATGGCAAGATTTTGTAAAATCATGAATAACTCTTCAGCAGAGAAAATCATACTATGCTACATAATGTGAGCTCATTCCAGTACAGCCTATATTTATGAAAAATACCTCATGAACCAGATTAACATATTGTTGCAAGTCATCACCAAGTCCTTCAATTACCACAGGATCAGCAGAATTATCAACAGCTTGTTGAATATCAGATCAGAATCTATGAAATCAGCTCCAAAAAGCATCCAGAAGTTCAGTTTCAGAAAAAGATTGAGACATAATGAAGCCAGATTGAATATTAAAGAAACACAGCACTGTACCATTTTGATCAGTTCAGCATACATGTGACCAAGAAGTTTTTCTGACAAGTTTCCCAAAATCTGAAAAATTGAGAAAAAAATTAAATATAGGGTCTTTGAAAATTGGTGTGATGCATGACTGCCAAACTGATCAAAATAGTACAGTATTGGAGCATTGACTTCAACATATATTTTATTTTATTTTTTCTTAATTAGGTAATCTCCAGAAGTTCAGATCAATTTTGATGTGCAGCTGACATCATCAAATTGCAAGGTGCAAGTTGCAGGTTCAACCTCCAACTTGCAAGCTGTGACTTGCATCTTGGAACCTGGAACCTGCACCCTTGAAGGTCTCATTATGAAGTAGAATGAAATTGCACCTGCTTTTTGAAAGTGCGACTTTGAAATCTTGTAAACTGTATTCACTGATCATAAAGTTGAAGTAGTAAGCTGAATGTATAGATATGAGGGAAAAGCTGTATTATTGATGAAAAAGAGTATGTATATGGTACCTAGGCAAAAAGTTGAGCACCTGCATCAAACCTTGTGATCTGCATCTGGCAGATTAATAAATAGCAAAAAATACATTCATAGACAAGAGCTTCCAACAGCTGCAGGCTCTGGGAGTCAACTGACAACAGTTCCTGACAGCTGCTAGCCATTTATGAACAACTGCTAGTACATGGTGGACAGTTGCTGGTACATGGTAGATAGTTGCTGACTATTGTTGTCAATGCTGATAATAACTACAGACTATTGCTGGATACAAATAGTAAGTGCTGGCAGTACACTAGTAGACTGCAAGGACTGGTGTAGTAACAGGATGAATATTCCAAGTCTCACTTCTAGAAAATAAGCAATATTTGTGGGCACATTTTTTAAAATCTAGACTCATCCACATCATTAACATCAGGTTAACAATTACAATCACATGAAAAGGCTCAGCTGCAACAAAAATCAGAAACAATAGCAGTCTGAATTGTGCCATGTTTCCAAGCAATTTCTAGCCAATACCCAATGCCAACAATGCACTGGTAGCAGCCAATATATATATATATATTGGAAGTTGGACCCTAGATACCCTGTGACAAAATGTATAATATATATGAGTGGCAGTTGCCAGAAAGCAATTGCTACTTGTCCCATGGCAACTGCCAATGTTAATAGCTACTGACATGACAATCAGTAGTAGCAATTGACAAATACAGCCACCAACAACTGCCCCACAACAATTGCCAACCTGATATTTAGGCACAGAATTAAATGGAATAAATTACATAGAAGTGGTTCAGCCTTACTTCTCCCTTGATGCATTGTATCACTTTTCCAGCTGGCTCTGAACAAATACATAGCAGTCAATGCATTAAGTGGCACTTTATGCATATATTCTGACCAGAGCTGCTGTAGTTATTTTTCTTTTCTACAACTGGATTTTTTTTCTTTCATTGTTCACTCTCCTTGCCTGCTCTTCTGATAGAGCCAATCCTTAGATTCTATAGATATATGTAATGAGAAGAATAAACACAAATGAAATTGCAATGGAATTTTATCACCATTATTTATAAGGTCCTCTCCACTAGGCCATGTAAAGGATTGATATCATTTGTTGACAAGGTTGCTAAGAACAATAAACTGGTCAATTCTAGTTGTCAGCAAATATAAATAATAATTACACACCAAACTAAGGATAAAGCATAACATTGTCACATATTGTCAGCCCAACTTAATGTAACATTTGCATGGGACATACAAACTGAGAAACAAGAGAAGGATAACACATCATGAGTTGAACTTTGCACATGAAGTCAAACAATTACATACTTGCTGAGTAAGAAGAAATGGCACAGAGGTCAGTTCAACATTCAACATCAATTGATATCAAAAACATACTTGCTGCAGAACAAAAGTCAAGGAGTTGATGAGGGGGTGAAATAATAATGAGCACATACCACCTGTGAAATAAAGGTGTTGCTGAAAGTAAAGAGAAGAATTAAAAACAATTGCGCACAACCTAAGAGCAAAATGTTTCAACAAGGTAAATGATGTAGACAATGGCAAAGGAATTGCATACAGACTGGGAACAAGCAAAGAATATATACTATGAGTATAGATTAATGCACAGATTGAGCAATAACACGCACTGCCTGAGAATGAGATATCAAAAGCTTCAGCCAATTCTTTTTGATGTATACAAGAGTCCAGTACATACAAGCTGGGGAATACACAGACATTAGGAGGTAAATCATGCACAGGTGTTCATAACAGTCACGTACAAACTGAGAACATAAGCACTCATTTTCAGATCAATTATACACAAGCAATCAGAACAATCACATACTCGCTGAGGACATGGGCAGCCATTGTCAGGTCAACTATCCACAGTCATTCAGAACAATCACATACATCCTGAGGACATGGGCAGCCATTGTCAGGTCAACTATCCACAGTCATTCAGAACAATCACATACTTCCTGAGGACATGGGCAGCCATTGTCAGGTCAACTATCCACAGTCATTCAGAACAATCACATACTCGCTGAGGACATGGGCAGCCATTGTCAGGTCAACTATCCACAGTCATTCAGAACAATCACATACATCCTGAGGACATGGGCAGCCATTGTCAGGTCAACTATCCACAGTCATTCAGAACAATCACATACTTCCTGAGGACATGGGCAGCCATTGTCAGGTCAACTATCCACAGTCATTCAGAACAATCACATACTCGCTGAGGACATGGGCAGCCATTGTCAGGTCAACTATCCACAGTCATTCAGAACAATCACATACTTGCTGAGGACATGAGCAGCCATTTTCATGTCATTTGTGTAATGATATCAAGAATCATCACGTACAACCTGAGAATACTATGTTGATCTTCTTCTGGCAAAATGTCAAGGACTTACATGCTGAAGGCAAATGTTGAGCCCAACAATCACCATGAAATTATCTTTTTACTTTGTGTTATGACACTTACAGCCTCAAATTTCATCACAAATTCACTGCATCAGCACAGCAGAAGACAAAAACTCTCCTGAAAAATACCTACCTTTCCATTTTGTATGTTCAAACCAGTTACAATCATTCAATAACATGGCCTGTGCACAATCATGACTGCATACCTTCTGTCTTGATTTTGTGACCTAGGGCATTGACTTATTTAGAATATTTATCACTCACAAACTACAGTCAAAACATTAATATCAACACTCTTAATTGCATTGTATGAAATGAGCTCAATAATGCCTGACTTACTTTCTGAAAGACTCAAGGTCAGTCTTTATCCTTGACAAAAATCACAATGGTCCAACCTCAAGAATCATGGAAACACATCTTGATTTCTGCTCAAGAAGCAGAAGCCATTTTACCTTTGGCATGTCCTTAAATAAATGTTGTCAACTGTGAAGGTATATTTTTGTTTGTTACATGCTCACCTTTTCACTGTGCATGTCTACTACCAAGTACCCTACTCCACTCCACCTCAATGCCTTTGTCAACCATAACTTCACCCAATCCACATTAATTTTCTTGATCAACTCCATAGCCTTTTCTTCCATGCCCCCTAATTTCTGCCCAGCTTCATTGGCTGCAGACAAGAACAAACATGCATGATAATGCCAGGCAATGAGAGCATATTCTGGTGCATCAGTTTCCATGCTGAAAGCTGTCATAATTGCTTCAAGACAGCTGATCATGAGTTGGGCATGACATGCAGCAGGGGCAAAAAAGAGGTCCTTTGATCGGTTCTTGTTTGTCAAGAAATCTTGTACTGATGCATGATAGGGTGTGATTGCTGTGGCATTGTCTGGTATGACAAGGATGGAGTGGCATCCATCTAATGCCTTGCGAATATTCTCATCTTTCAGAGGGTTGTAGGGCTCCTTAGCAGAGAGTAGAAGCCCAGAAAGCCCATTAGTGCCAAGTGGATACCGTAGGTACATTAGGCTGCCCATGACAATATTGAAATGATCATATTCCTTGGCATCCATGATGACCTGCCTGTAGAGAGGGTCCAAACCATCACGACCTTTTAGAACATCCATCAGCCGATTCTGCGGCTGGCCCCTCCTGTCACCGATATATTGGATAGCTAAAGTTGCATACAGCATCAGACCCTCTGATTTCTTCACAAGTTGGTCAATATCGGAATCTGAGAGACTAAGTGCAATGCGTTGATTATCCACAACTCCTTGTACAATGACTTTTCGAACATTGTCCTGCGATTCTTCAAGAAAAAGTTCCAGGATATTGCCGTGATCCTCCAAAGGTGCAAAAGCAGATTTGATGTAGTCCTCTGGTCGACTTGTAAGAAGGAATTGGAAAGGCAAGTCTTCCTTGCAAAGTGCCTCGATGAGGTGCTCAACCTGCTCTGGGGACGCACACTCATCAAGCCCATCAATAATAATCAGCTTGTCATCGACCGAGCTGGCATCACTGTCGGGTCTGTGGACAAGAAGTTTGGAGATTTGATATTTGACTCCAGGGAACTGAGACTGGAGTTCTGAGAGAGGAGCTTCTTTCAAAGCCTTTTCCATTGCCTCCTTCGCTGGCGAGAACTTTTCCGCAATTTGATACGCTATGGTAGGCACAACCTTGTGGATGTCATCGCGGTCTCCAGTGCTCCTCCAAAAAAAGAATGTAGCAGCAAGTCGTGTTTTACTGTACTCCTCCGCAATGGTATGTGCGATCGTGGTTTTGCCGGTACCTGCGCGACCACTCAACCAGCATACGCGAGGTCCTGGGGCACTGCCACCTTCAGCCCACGATCGGATGATGCCTAGGATTTCCTCTTGGGTTGCAGGTTGGCATGTGGTAGCGTGCTCTAAACGTCTCCGGTGGGAACTATAGAGGGCATTGGGGACAAAATAGGGTTGTAAGATGTCGAACACCGTAGGAGGCGGCGCTACAGAGACAGATGAGTTCACGAGTAAAGTATGAAAATAGCGACCGACCTTGCGAAATCAATTGCCCAATAACAGTTCCCCCCTTGACAGACCCTTTGATACCGATGAATTGTCTGTAGCGAAATGAGCTGGGCAAACGAGACAATATGTTCATACATACTGCAATTGGCCTGCATCGTGCTGCCTTCCAACGACATCTGCATTATTGGCGGTGCCGGTTGATGGTGGGCTGTAGCGAATTGAGATAGATAAACGAGGAAATGTACATCCATACCGTGGCTCGCCCGCACGATCCCGGCCCGCAGCGACGCTTGCGTTGTTGGTGATGTTATACTGTAATTGGCCTGCATCGTGCTGCCCTCCAACGACATCTGCATTATTGGCGGTACCAGTTGATGGTGGGCTGTAGCGAATTGAGATAGATAAACGAGGAAATGTGTATCCGTACCGTGGTTCGTCTGCGTGGCCAATATCTGCTTTTTTGGTGATATTTATTGACGATAGTAAGCGCTTCACGAAAGATAAACACGCGGTAGGCATGGCTGTAAGCTCAATGTTGGGAGAGATGTAATCAGGATGGTATCGACGATCAGTTGACATATGTTAGGCTGTGAGGTGTCAATCAAACATGCATATGCATCTTGTTCGCAACCTCCCACCGATAACAAAATTGCTTTTGTACCCGTCGGATTCATCCCACTTTCCCTACCTGCTGCCATCCCTCGCCTATACCACCAAGCGTTAAAAATGTCTTGTCCTCCGGCGCCAAGCCACTTTGGAATCTGTAGCGCCAGCTCTTTCATCTCTGAACGATTTTGTAGGCTCTCGGGTGATGCCCTATCCCCCCGTCCTCATTCGATGGACCACTTGCCTAACGTGCTCGTCCCTATAGTGTTTTTATGCTCTGTTGGAACGCCATCGTCGGCGCTGTCAAACGTGATTTTGGGCTTCCTAAGCGCCCAGGGGTTTGATGGCATCGCCCCATCCCCCACCCACCTTCGGCCGCGCCATCGAACTGCCCCCGAGTCCCGTACAATGATCCGAAATGTCGAGTTAAGGACGGATCCATTATCTCTTTAGGACATCGGTTGCGAAATTGAGCTTAAGCAGTCTCATTGCTGCTGACTTCCGGAATTCCTTCCGATTTGAGGATTATTTCGCCTGTGAGGGAGCCCGCTTCGACGGACCTCTTCCGCTGTGGAATCGCTATGTATGTCTGCGATCTTGCGCTATACGGAGTCGAGCACAATTGTAAGGTAAGAAATAGTTAGGTATCATAATGTGAGGGGTAATCAAGACTTTCTGAACTTCTGCGGTCCATTTTCTGGCACCTCGTCCAGAAAACCAGAGCGCTCGTCATGACCAATAGGATTGAGCTCCCTTTCGCGCTTGCCGAGTGTTCGGACAACGAAGTAGAAGATCGTGCCTGCTATTTGCGAGAACCTGTCCTTCAGTGAGATCTCATTACCAGAAATCGTCAGCCTTGACATTGCGACATTGCGGAAAGTTCCACAACCACCGCGGAACGAGCGCAAAGTTGATGCAGCGGAAGGTCTACGAGATGAAAATGATATCAGCATGACTTCCATAGAAAAAAAGAATTCAAGCCTACCTCAAATAGACTCCCAGGGAATCGCGCGGAGGCACCGCGACATAATTTTTGTTGCCGAAGAAGAGAACGAAGAAAGATGGAAAGGCGGTCCAGCAACTGCGAAGGAAGGAGGCCGAGATGACGTCGCAAGTCAACCTCTCAACAAACTCAGTGACTATGACGATAAACCAAGTTGTGCAAGGCAGGCGGCATACGATGAGTGGAGAATGTAAGAGGAAATAGAGAATGCATTTTTTTTCGGCTGTATTTGACTACGTATCACTCTCTACGCGAGCTCATTGTTCAACTCCTATTTCTACGACCCCTGAAGATGCCCAAACACCGACATCGAGCCAGAGACACGTTTCACGAACAAAGGAAGCTAACATTATTCAAGTGACTAAAGTCAGGGAATTGACACGAACAAGGGAGACAAAGCTTCAAAGAACACAGTAACGCTCCACCTAGAATCTTAACATCCTCCTCAGCCTCGATGACCCAACCCAAACAGCAATCGACGTCCGCGCGCAACGCACCCGCCTCGCCTTTCTCAATGTTCAAGCCGCCTCCCCCGCGTCGTCGACATAATGGCCTCAGAGCTCAACTGGTCGCTCTCCGAACGCAAACACCAAATTGCCCTCGCTGTTGACTTCTTCACATCCATGGGCCTCCCGCGCGCAGCCGTTCCCGTTCCCGTCCCCGTCCTCCCCCGCGGGCACTCGGAAAATGCCTGGAGGTGGCTGCTGTCCAGGTTTCGGATGTATGATTCCGCGGTGGCGGCGCAGAGGGATGTGGGGCATAGTCATGGGCAGGCGAGGTTTGAGGCGCTTACTGCGGCGTTTGATAGGCATGCGGGCGATTAAGCTGGGGAAGGCGGAGGCGGTCTTGGAGGTGCAGGCGTATGAGGGGGCGAAGAAGAAAGATTTCCAGTATGTGCTTGAGGAGGCGGGACTGGCGAAGGCGAGGCAGATGGGGTGACGATGTTGAAGAAGGGCCCAGTGGCGTTTACTACGCCCTTTGCGCAAGCGGTTAAGGAAGCACCAGTGAGGGTGTCTTTGACCTGGGCGCCGATGATCTTGCCAGAAGCGTCTTTGTGGAGGTCGATTACTTCAGTGTAGTTGGTAACAGTCGCGCTGAGCTTGGCGGCAGTCATGATGAGTGCGATGTTCATTCAGGAGTCGTTGTGTTGGCCTGGGGAGGGTCAGAGCGGGTGTAATGAAAGGGAAAGACGCTCACCATCGTAGTATACCAGGGCGCCGACGAGACCCTACTCCCAGTTGGTATACGTCGACATGGGGACACCTTTGGCGCGGACGGTCAGAGGTATAATCTAGCGACCCATGTGTAAGTGCAGTCCCCAGAATTATACCATCCTCGGGAGGGTATGGCCATGGTATTGGGCCCCAGCAAGGTCGTGCGCTCCTATCATCATATCTAGTTTTAAATCTAACTCTTTCACAGCTCCAGGTTGACACCGTGGGCGAGGACATTGGTCCGCAGGTTGAGATTCCAAACTGGCCTGGCCTGAACGAGGAGTGCGTCGAGAAACTATAAAGGCATTGCCTGGTCTCTAGGTAAGAAGTACGGGAATCCTACAGTGCATTTATGACTAATCTCGGTGTAGCGGCACCGTGACATCTGTGACCTCTAGCTACACCACATGGACTTTCTCCGTACCTCTCCCGTTCCCCTTGATATTAGTAAGCCTTGATCTACGTATATAAGGAATCAGCATGTACTGTAGATAGGCAGTTTCGTAACAGAGGACTTATCCCAGTTCTTACCGCGAGACTCTGAATCCCGTGTGCCGTGACGCCTGCCTCTTTGGGCGGCCTCGCGTTACATATTTTGAACTTCCCCAAGTCCTAGAACCTACTTGCTTTTGTTTCGTGACTCTCATCTCGCGGACGGAATCGGTCTGATCAACCGTGAACATCCCTTTTGTGAGTCAAACAATTTTATTATGTCTACTAACTCTATGGAACTCAGATACCCATCTCTCTACCTGAGACCGACCGCCGCGTGCAACATGGTTCGAGTCTCTAGGTACAGAGAAGCTGCGAGGGGGGCTGTACGCACCGCTTGCCCCCTTCCCTCCCTCGTGTTCGACACGAGTGACACTGTTGATGAGGCATCCCCTCGTCACAGTTATGGCCGTCATACGGCGACACAGTATGCCATTACTGCTCCGGCGGTCATCACTGAACCAACCGCTCCGGCGGTTGAGGCCCCTCGGAATATTTCCAGGGAGTATGCC
>JABAJS010007911.1:0-12941 GCA_018221635.1 Tephrocybe sp. 10521TJB
GGACCAGATCGCTATCTATTATCCCCTGGTAAGTAACATTATACTGAATCGTAATACTAGCTCGTATTCAGTGTTCTCAATCACCATGGAACAAGCCTAAAGTCCGTTCCCAGTGCCAGGTTAAGTTCCAATGATTTTTCTTCGCCTTCTTGAAGTGACTCGTCATCCACCTCCTGACTGATGTCTGTGCCCCGAGCATAATATCCGTATGCCTGTAGCAATTCAACACCGCGCTTCTTCACAGCACGAACAAATGCAGCAACTGAAACAACGGAGACCTCTAAGACTCTGAGATTCGGGAGGACAACCCCGTCGGCGATGACCTGTATAAGGCTGTCGTCTACAAGTAAGCCCCTCGCACGAAGTTCCACTAGCGAAGAGGTCATTTTCAGAATTCTGGTGAATTTATTCATGTTGGAAACGGGACGGGGTGAGTCTAATTCATAAGTGAATGTGCGTAGGCTGCATCCTGAACGCTTTATGAGATCATAAACCTGTGTTTCGAACGAGATTTGAACATGGTTCATGTGAAGATGAAGGAGACAGGGAAGCTTCAGATACGAGAACAGCCATATATTTTTTCCCTCGACAGACAAGTGGTTGAGTCTAGGAACGGTGACAATTCGGAGGGGATGTGTGTATACGATGCGGTAGCACACGTTCAAACGAGATTGCAGATTTCAAGGCAGAGCGCTTTTTCGAGAAGGTCTAAAACAAAATTTCTATGTCCGTCCCAATGAATATCGAGGGTAAGAGAAAGCGTTGTGAGCTGACTCCAAGGTAGTGGAAGATAGCATTGGGCGTTAAGGATCAGGGCAGTCAAATTCGGCACGATGGGATCCTCTGAGATAAGGTTTCCCAGCATTGAACATGATGGACCAGAGAAGGACTTAAGTGAAATACATCTCTGGAGAATAGGAATAAAGTCAAAAATTGGAAAGTTGGGGTGGTAGTCATAGACCACTGTTGAGAGATCTAGATGCAAGAGTCGGTGGAAGGGAATACGGGGATCGAGAGAGGTGACAGTTGTCAGCAAGAGACTCCGGAGATTCGCTGCGTGTTTGAATAAATCTGAATGCTCTCGTACGCGTGGCGCTTGCGTGTCGAATGAGGCCGTATACCACGCTATATCCTCTAGAAGTGCAAATGAGTGCCCTGGAAGGGAGAAGATGCACTCTAGATCGCGCTCGTCGACACGAAGGTGCAGTTTCCTCGTGCGGTGCAGGAAGGGAAAGACGAGTGCTTTGATTGACTCGACACCGATTGATATCAGCTCAAAAAGTAGTGGTCCGGTTTGAGGCAGAGCCGATTGAAGAAACGAGAAAGCCTCTTGAACATCGGAAGTTTTCGAAATGCGGACGAGTACGTTGTTCCACAGGTGATGCTCAAGGATTATCCCCCTCCACCGCGAACACACGAGTCCGAGCACCCAAGGTGTCTGTGTTTTTTTGCTGGGAAGACGACGGCCTCTTCGTCAACTGTGTACCGGAATATACACGAAAGAATTTCCGAGGGGAGGTGCTTCGACGGGGAAGTTGCAATACGAACTTACCGAATTTTAGTAGACAGATCCGTCCGTCTGCATACCAGTGAAGAGATCTCGTGTACGTCCATGGCCATGGGAAATTCTGTATTGAGCAACAAACACCAGTTGGCACTGATCAGATCACGTAGTAGAGGGCGGAGGAGTTCCCGAGCAGAGTCTCGTTCAGCATCTGTTAAGACCACGATGTTTGTGTCCGCTGCGAGCAACACATTTTCAGGAAGCTCGTTGTCACACATTCGCATCTAAGTACATCGAGGCAAGTCAACGGATGGTATTGTGCGCGAGATATGGGGAACTGCTCACTAGATTCGAGAAATTGGGACTTGTTACTTGAAGTTGATGGTGACTTGTGGATTCGTGAGGTCTCCACTGTGTAGAACAAACTTAGATGATGGATATAAATATATAAAGCGGGCAACAACGCACTTGCGATGACTCGAAATATCCCGTTCTAATGGGGATTTCCAGTGAACGATCAATTTTCGTGCCTTTTGGAATCGCCTACATAGGGACGACGGTTCATTCTCCGAGGGCCTTCGAGGTTTTTTCTGTGTCGATAAAAATTAAGCTATCATATCCAAATTTCTTCCCTCAAGGCACTATAATGTTGACTCCTGAAGACTTAGGCCATCGATATATCGATGTGGGGTCCAAAGGAGGTGCGCCTGTTGTCGATAGTAACGGCATTGAGTGTATATAAATAAGGTAAACCGCTCACAAGCAAGATAGATCACAGGATCTACAATTTTGTTCATGGTTCGAGTCGAGCCTTCTCTAGGATTCGGAACATTCGACGCTATCCACTGACATATTATCGTGAGTAATAGTCAATATTCGGGCTTGAAATGCAAATAAGGGATTGAATTAGAGCGAAAGGCGGCAACAGCATGCATACATGCATAAAAGCATCGTCGAGTGATTCGAGAACTTCATCGACTCGAAGATCGTTGCAAATGCGTGTAACAGGACCTTCGAGAACATCAGAGAGTGATTCGACAACCAGGCTGAGAGTAGTTGTCTTAGTCGCGGATATAAACGCTCCATCTTGATCAAATTGGGAGACCGTCGTCGTCGAAGGCCCGCGCTTATTGCAGCTCCATCCGCACCTGGTCATGACTCCTGATATCTGATTATAATGAGTGCCTATTCTCAAGCTTGGACTGCTACAGAACACTAGAAGTTGGTTGAGGCATTGAATGAAAGTGAGAGGGGACTTCGACCGACCTGTACTGGCTGCCGGCCCATTCTTAGGGATCCATCCATGCATGAGAGCTTCGCCAGCTCCAGCCACGGCATAATTGCAGAGCTATACTCGCTCCGGTTGCAATTTTTGATATCTAATCATTATGAACGTCAGCCAGGAATGACTGGTGCACAATGCAAGCCCTCGTATGCATAAAAAGCACTTGACGTGAGCTTGGGCATTTGAAAGCATGGCTGGAAGGACTGGTTGGTAAATGAAGCCCTTCGTGTATCTAGAATAGACTGGGCTTGAATGGCGACTTGAATGACATGTAAGACAACCGTTCCAGTACTGGTTGAATAAAGCAGTCCGCTAGAAGGGGTAATTACTTGCCCGACTCGGAGCTTGCGTGATAGTATAATAAGTATTCCCTGTGGGCAGGACAAGCAATGATATATGCGCTGACTGCATGTACAAGGCTGTGGACGTCTCCAAGTTGGTCATTCAGGATGCGTTAATCAATTGGGTGACTGTGAAAACGAAACAACCCACTAAAAACCCACTAAGTTCAAAAATCTTCAGCCGGTTCAAGCAAAGGATGAGTAGTAGATAGACAATCATAGTAAATATCTCATACTAGATAGGACATCCCGGTGATAGTATACGCCGTGCTCAAGCCTATTGAAGGTCTGCTAGTCATCGGGTGCTCGTTACTGGTAGGGATTATGCATTAACGCCAGAGGATTGGATGTAGCGTGTTTTAGATGAGACTGTCCCAAAATCTCGCGGGCGCAGGGTAAGGCTTCAACTAAGAGAGCTATCGCGTCGATACAGACTAACCAGGTCTGTAGGACAAAGAATGCGAGCCGGACGTGGTAAGTCACAGCAATGTCAAAAAGCCAGCCAAACTCACCGCCAGCACAGGCGCTAATGTAAGTTGCGGTATGAACGAGACTACGTGGAAGTCTCAAAATTTCGCTGGCACAGAGCAGGGCTTCAACTAAGAGAACTATCGCGCCGATATGCACAAACTGGGTCTATGGGACGAAACAGGCGAGCTGGACATGCTACGTCACGTGGTACGGTTGACGAGGAGGAAGCCTTGTGAAGTGCACGTTGTCAAGAAATGGGAGTATGTACGAGAACGCTAGTGCGATTCCTAGTTTCATAGAACTTGTCCTGGCTGCCCGTCAGATCCATGGGGTGTGCCACGGGTACCCGATAACACGTCGATGAGACGGCGAGGTTATTTCGTGACCTTTCGCCTGTTCGTTCTTCGTGCATAGAAAAGAAAGTCGGATTGGCCTCAGTCACACAGAATCGTTGTTTCTGCCTCATCGGCTTGCTACAATACTAAAGTTGTATAAGGATTTCCGTTTTCAGAAAGATAGACCTAGCTCACTGCACTGATCAGAGGCAAGTCAGGATTGGGATTTTCCTACGCCATTTGCGGTCGCCTAAACCAGGCCTGGATCTACCGTCGGGATAACTCCTAAGATCTTCATCCACAACAAGCCTAGGAATCTTGCTCATCTAGGACGCGCAGCCAAGAGCTTTCTGTACTGGTCATTGACATACGTGTTAGCGTTGTTCAATAATGACGAACACAAGACTTACCATGCGTCCTTTGAAGCGCGGCAATTCGTTAAAGCTTGATTGAGTCTATTAGATTGAGGGACCACGCCTGCGTGATTATCGTTTCGTGGGCGCGGTTTCCGTTTCAGCGTAGAGACGGAAGGTGATGGTGACAAAGAACCCCAGCCGACGTAGCTCCTCCACGAGGTGGAGGTCTCGAGTGCGTAGATCTAGCAGGGGTTGCGAGGTCGAGGTGCTCGTGTTGGTTGTGTCCGTTGCTGATGGTGGTCGGCCCTACTGTGACGACGGTGATGTTTATATTGATGGTTCAGCGGGGTTGGATGCTAGAGGCAGGTCATTAGTCTAGTTGAAGAGTGGGGTAATTGGAACGAAGAAAGGGGATTGAGTGTAATGCCGAGAGCCGAACATAAAGTACGACTACGTGACATTTAAGAGTGCATAAAAGAATCAAAAGAAGAGAGAGCGCCATGTTTCGCAGATGGCAATGCTCGCAAAACAAAGGCCCTACCTCAACGTGGGAGAAGCTGGGAGAAAGATAAGAACGTGCCACATAGACCATCACCCAGTCCCAGAAGAGGGAGAGGAGGATAGAGACGATGGCGTTAGGACACCGAGCAGGTCGAGCCAAAGGGGCCAGAGTGAAATTTAATGAAGAGCGAGGATGGTGTGTAGAAGGGAAAAGTAAGAAGATGGAAGAGGGAAGAGACTCACGAGGTGTGGCTGGCTGTGGGCCCAGGTCCAAGGGGGATGGTGCTGGCGTTCTGGTCATTTCAGAGGGTAGCACTGGGGGGAGTCAGTAATAGGTTCGATTCGGGGAGGCGAGGACGATAGAGAGAGCTGGGGATGATAGCGGGTCTGTGTTGGGCTCGTTGCTAGATAGAGAGGGGAGGTGGCGAGGTGGAGCTTACCTGGGCTTGATATCTAATAGATCTTTAATTCTTCTGACCAAGGGACTGTCACACGAAATTCTGAACGTCGACAGCGGCAGTATTTAGAAGAAGGGCGGAGAGGAAACAGTAAGCCGAGTGGCTTCAAGTGCCATTTGATCTGGGAGATGTGTGAGAAAGAAGGTGCCATAACAAAGCCTGAGGACGCGACTCACTACTTGGATGAAATGCTACAGTACTAGTGAGCTTGACTCTTGAGCACTAAGAGGCTGGTGGAGTGTGGGGCTTTGCGGTTGGTGGGGCGACGAAGAAATGATTGCTGCACCATTTCCAGTTGTAGGCTGGTACCTCCGCTCGACGATATCCTCTTTGATAACCGCCGCTACCCTATGATACACCCTGCCTCTGTCCCGCAACCACATTCTTCACGTCCAGAGACCCTCGCGCTCGCTAACAGCGGCATCAAAACCTCTTCCGACTGTGTAATCATTCGTGCTTCAGGCTGGAGGCGAACAGGGGCAGCGATAGAGGGATTTCTGCGTTGATGTAGGCGGAGAGAGAGGAATTGTTGGTGACACGCCGGGAACCCTAAAATTCAAGAGTCTACGTTTCCAGTGCTGGGGAAGCGGCAGCAGAAGGGTAATGCGCAGGGGAAGAATAGAGGGAGTGTTGAAGGCACGGAGTCGTCGATAGAAGTTGTCCGGTGGATTGAATGGAAACGCATGTGCGAGTTCGGGTTAGGACAGGGCGCTCACAAACTTGATTGTTATTGTATAGACCTGGTTTTTCCTCGTGGCCTCCGCGTCTCCTTCAGCAAATGATTCTGAGGGTAAGCAACATAATGAGATGACAGCCATCCACAACATCCGTGAGAGCAAGCACGGAAACGGCTGGTTGGTTGAGTGAATATGTGCTCAGCGTCGAAAGCAAGTGCCCATCAGGGATGACATCTGTGGGAAAGAAGCTGCGAATGCTTGAAACGTCAACAACGATTTGACCACCTACTACGATCTCAGCGTTACTTATCGATTCACAATGAAGAAATCTTGGAAGAAATCGAGCGATTTTTTTGGAAGAATCTCTGATCGCCTTCAAGAGCCTTTCACCTCGAGGGTGCGTCCACGCGCTAAGCACCCTTCTGGTGGAAGTGGAGCCGCCGATCGTTATCCTACTCCTTATAATCCTGAACTGTCGCAGCCCTCCCCAGGACCTGAAGCCATTATAACACCATTGATGATGACGAGCACTACTGATTCTGCCGTCCCGATTTCAAATCCGTCGGCGGTCCAACTCCCGCTACTTCCACCAGTTACTGCTGGACAACCAGCAGTCACATTGGCAGGTACTACTTCAGATCGCTCTACTGTATTCTCGTGCTAATCACTCCTTATATAGCTCCTGTATCTGATGTGTCAAATGCTAATCTGTCGACGATCCCCATCTCTCAGCCTGGTGCCCCCGTTACCACAGGACAATTGGCATATACTTCAACAAGCACTGCTTTGAACCCCTTCACTATTTCACCACTGGTGACTCCCACAGCCCTAATGCCAGTTGTATCCACTGGCACCAGAGCAGTGCCAGCTGGTTATTCCCCTGCCTCAGTGCAACTTAGTGACTTCTGGAGTATGGCTAAGAACAGCTTAGAAACAACACTTCACATGCTAGAACACAGCACAGACACATTACCTCCTCTCCAGTCAGCTGTTAGGGGATTACTTGCATGTATTGATATTGTCAAGGTACATTACCTCTATTTGAGTATTGGTCAATTTTGAACCTTGTTCTTGTGTTTTAGATGGCTGCTGCAAATCATGAAGATTACCAGGAACTGTTGGACCTCAACACAATACCAATACTGGAGATCCTTCGCCAATACAATTCCACAAACCACAGTGGCAGTGTCATTCACATTCTTGAGTGAGGTTTTGACTCATAAATCCACTATAATGTACTATTAACAACTTTTTTAGATGTATTAAATTTGAAGCAGATGATATTATGAGGCAAGAAATTGAAGTCACTAAAGATGCAGGCAATATTATCAAGCACTTTTACACTATCATAAAACTGGTTCATCAACTTCAGGTAAGTGTTTTTTGTTTTTTAGTCTTGCCTGACTTGATTGGCTTTCAGAGTGAAACTTATCTTCAAACATGGGATACAGCAAGTTTGGAGCAGGTGTATCAAATGGAAAACAAGGCTCTATTGAAGACTTGGAAAACTACAAGTTTAGTCAGATCAGTTGCATTTTCTTTGGATGGTGCCTACATTGTTACTGGCTCTGATGATAGCACTATCCAAGTGTGGGATGCACACACAGGCAACATTGTCAGTGGTCCTTTGAAAGGGCATACAGATCGGGTCACATCAGTTGCATTTTCCCCAGATGGTGCACACATAGTCTCTGGTTCTGATGATAAGACTATTAGAGTGTGGGATGCACATATTGGCAACATTGTTGCTGGTCCATTAGAAGGGCACATAGATTGGGTTACATCAGTTGCATTTTCTCCAAATGGTGCCTATATTGTTACTGGCTCTAATGATAGGACCATCAGAGTGTGGGATGCACAAACTAGTAACATTGTTGCTGGTCCATTAGAAGGGCACATAGATTGGATCACATCAGTTGCATTTTCCCCAGATAGTGCACACATAGTCTCTGGCTCTCGTGATAGGACCATCAAAGTGTGGAATGCACAAACTGGCAAGACTATTGCTGGTCCTTTGAAAGGTCACACAGATCAGGTCACATCAGTTGCATTCTCCCCAGATGGTGTCTACATTGTCTCTGGGTCTGATGATAAGACTATCAAAGTGTGGGATGCACATACTGGCAACATTGTTGCTAGGCCTTTAAAAGGGCATACAGATTGGGTCACATCAGTTGCATTTTCTCCAGATGGTGCACACATAGTCTCTGGTTCTGGTGATAAGACTATCAGAGTGTGGGATGTACATACTGGCAATACTGTTGCTGGTCCTTTAGAAGGACATACAGATGGGATCATATCAGTTACATTTTCCTCAGATGGTGCCCACATTATTTCTGGTTCTCATGATAGCACCATCAGAGTGTGGGATATCCATGCTGGCAAGGCTGCTACTGGTCATTTAGAAGAGCACACAGATTGGGACAGAGCTGTTGCATTTTTTTCAAACAATGCCAACATTGTTTCTGGCTCTGATCAGTTTTCCATCATGTCTGATGAGGCCTCCACAACTGGCACTATGAGTGATCAAGACATAACTGGTATGTGTTTTGACTTATTGATTTATTGAGTAACTCAGCCTATATTCAGATGCATTAACTTCTGGTGCCTCTCTGACAAGCCAAGTAGAAGCTGCTGACACTGTTTTTAGTACACATTTCCCTCATTTGTCCAGTGTTGCTGTAGACACTAGTCATGCCATCATGTCTGATAGGGTCCTCACAAGTGTCACTATGAATGATCAAAGTGTAACTGGTATGTGTTCTTGGCTTATTAGTGTATTAAGTGACATATCCTATATTTAGGTGTATCAACTGCTGTTGCACCTCATACAGGCCAAGTTGTAGCACTCAAGGCTCCTATAGAGACTTCTGATGAAGGCCCTCCTGACACTTTTCAAACTATGGGAAATTTTCATAGCACTTTGATGCAAGCTGGCAATCTGGACTCAGCTGAGCAAGAGCAAGTATTTGAGGGTATTAAGTCATTTTATAAGGGCCATTCTGATACTATTCAAGACATGAAAAATCTTGATATCACTACTGAGCAGAATGCCAAACTCAATCAGGCTGAGCAACACCAGCAAGAGATGCTCAGTTTCTATGGTATGAAGACATTTGGAGAAGGCTATCCTAATAGTATTCAAGCTATAGAAAATCTTGGTATCACTATTGAACAAGATGTTAGGCTGGATCAGTCTGAGCAACATCAGCAAGAGATGCTCAGTGTTTATTCTAAGGCATTTGAAGAAGGCCATCCTGACACTATTAAAGCCATGGAAAATCTTGGTATTACTTTTCAGAAGGCTGGCAAACTGAATCAGGCTGAGCAAATTCAGCAGAAAGTGCTCAAAGCTCGTACTGAAGCTTTTGATGAATATCATCCTGACACTATTCAAGCCATGAAAAATCTTGGCATCACTTGGCAACAGGCTGGCAAACTGGACCAGGCTGAAGAACTTCAGCAAACAGTGCTCAATCTTTGTACTGAGTTCTTTGGTGAACACCACTCTGACACTATTGGAGCCATGAAAAATCTTGGTATCACTTTTGCAAAAGCTGGCAAGTTGGATCAGGCTGAGCAACTTCAGCAAAAAGTGCTTGAGGTTTGCATTGAGGCTTTTGGTGAATATCATCCTGACACTATTAGAGCCATGAGAAATCTTGGCATCACTCTTGCAAAAGTTGGCAAGTTAGACCAGGCTGAAAGACTTGAGCAAAAAGTGCTTAAGGCCCATATTGAGGCTTTGGATAATGGCCATCCTGACACTATTCAAGCTGTAAAAAATCCTGGTATTGTTTTTCAGCAGGCTACTAACCTAGACCTGGCACAGCAACTTCAGCAAAAAGTGCACCAGACTCATACTCAGACATTCAATAAAGCCAGCTCTCTCAACAATATAGAAGGGCTTCTGTCACCCAACCAAGAGAGCCTAAAACAAAATAGACCACAATTACCCATTTATACACAGTGTATCACACCTGAACTTGCTGATGCACACATCATAAAAAGTCAATGGTCTATCAGTCAAACTCTTCTTTATTGGGGGTTTGCTGGGAGCTTCTCAATTCATTCTGGTTTTGATCAGAGAACAATATATGCTGAGGAGCCAGAGCAACAAATCTATATTGTACTAGACTCAGAAATTACAGATGAATTACGAAATGCTCTTGAACAGACAGTTCATCCTTTTTCAGGAATTATCATGACACCTGATGATCAAGCAAATAAACAGACTCTTGATGATATTATGCAGGATAATGATTCTGGAAATCAAAACTGGGAGGAAAAGAACAGTGGCAAAAAAACTCAGGATGAAGCTGACGGGAATGACAAGGAACACAGCAGAGGTGGCAGTGGCAGTGGTGGGAGTAAAAAAAGTAGTGATGGAGGCAAATCTGGTGGTAGAAGTAGTGGAAGTGGAGGCAGAAGAGGTGGTGATTATGGTAAAGGAGGAAGAGACAGAGACAGAAGTGGAAGTGATGGAAGTGGAAGTGGAAGTGGAGGAAGTGGAAGTGGAAGTGGAAGTGGTGGTGGTGGAAGTGGAGGTGGAAGTGGAGGTGGAGGTGGTGGAAGTGGAGGTGGAGGTGGAGGTGGAGGTGGAGGTGGAGGTGGAGGTGGCAGCAAGAGTGGAAACAATAATAACAGTGATGATGATGATGAAGAAGAAGAAGATACATTGGGCAGTAGCAGCAACAAAGAAAATAACATGGAGCATGGATCTATATCAGTACCATTTTCATCTCAGCTTACAAGCCAAGATTCAAGAGAAAATTTTGAGATCACTTGTCTTATTCAAGCACGGGTAGGTACTCACTTTATTATATTAAACTGATGGCTGATTTCTAAAATAATAAATGTAGGTCAATGAAGACAACATAGATATTTGGCCAGGGCCCTCACTGGATGTTGACATAAAAGTGCTTCACATATCTTCAAGGTCTAAAACAAAGAGCTACAACCTCAATCTTTGTGAGGTCCTTGTTGTGGGATCATCATGCCGCATGAATATTATTACTTGGTCTCCTCGTGTGATACATGCAGAAGACACTGGTACATATCGAGAGGAGAAAAGCCTGGCTGGAACTGTTTCAATGACACTATCTGCAAATCCTAGTCTGCGAGTTGATGGGAATATTGGTTCAGCAAAAGGTACTGAAAGGATGCAGCAACCCTGGATGATTACATCACGCAGATATGGGCTAGCTGATGGTGTGCCTAAAGATCACAAAGGTGTGCTATGGAAATATGTTCGCAATCTAAGAGGTCTTCGATCTATGCAAGCAGAGAACTTTGAGCCCAAGCCAAACCTACTTTTTGGTCTTGACAATACCTTCCCTGTGGCACTTCCAATTCTTAAAATTCAAGTGACTGTTTTTTGGACATTTTCAAACCACTTTCTGCGCAAATTTTTTTCCAGAGGTCAAAAAGGACAATTACCTGCGAATTTGAATTTTCTTCATCGTGTAATAATAACAGTTAACCTGCAAGACCTTGGAAGAAATAATGTGTCAGTGATTGAAGGTGATATTGAGGATAAGATCCCAATGTTGCCTTTGAATGGGGGTTCTGTCTCTTTCCAAGATTATAGTCTGGGATTATTAGCCAATTCTCAAAGCTCAAACCTTGAAATAGTCATCAAACAGGCAGTAGAGGGCCGTATTGAGGGGCTGACAAAAGGTCAACTTTTAGGTAAGTTATTCAGTAGTACTGATATGAGTGATTCATGTCTAAATTGTTGTATTTTAAGGGCCAGAATTACTTGCTCCAAACATGTCACTGCCAACATCTGAAAGATCAACAGGTTATCTTACTCCTACACCCTCACCACCACCGTAAGTTCACTGCATATCAGTCTTTGTCAAAAACATGTATAAAATTTTATTCAGGCTTGATCATTAAAGACAATAATTAAAGGGGCTTGAAGGCAAATCATAAGTAGTATGAAGAAAGGGAATACCTACAGCAGAACTAGTAGGACTGTTTTAAGCACAGTAATGTCTGAGATTTACTGTTGGTAGTATGTATGATATATAATGAACACTTTTACCACTATCTTCTAACATGTATGTTGCCACATAAGCTCTCTTATGTTACATGTCTCAAAAATTATTTGGTAAGGATGTGATTTTATTTCATTATTAGAGAATAATAATACTGTCAATGTAATTCAGTACTAGAGAAGGAATCCTCAGCAATAATTGATCATTTCTGAGGAAGGACTATTGTGTCAGGAATGTTTAACTCAGGGAGCATCCTGATGACATGCTATGCACCTATGCCAAGAATTTTTGTAAATATGTTACTCCATGAACAGTTTGCCAACTTGAAAAGAAGAAGTAAAAAGTAGGAACAAGTCATTATTAAGAGATTATGGTACTGAAGAAGCCCAACTATAGAAGTTTCACCTGTGGATTAATTTACACTCCCCCACTTTTGTTGGTCAAGGTCCAGTGGACTCTAACTGGACTTTGGACAGACTTTGACACCACTTAGAACTTATAATTTGAGTGAGTCCACCCTCATAGTCTGCTTAGAGTCCACTGGACTCTACTTAGTCTGGTCAGTCCAACCAGAATTTGAGTGGACTGAGGTCCAGTTGAAGTCCAGTGAGCAAGAATGGAATGACTGGATGGTGCCTGATTGACCACCATGGTTACAGTAGCTATTGTTAAGTTAATTAAAAAAAAAGTGCACACATTGAGAGTTAAACTCTCATCATTGTGACATATTATTACAAAGAGTGACATAGACAACAACTGTGCAAACTTCTATACTAGGTGGTCTTATCATCCTACACGGCCAGAGATTTTAGGTGTCCTGAGGACTGTAGCTGAGTTTGCTATGTAGGATGTATATGTAATAGTCATAAATACAGAATCGTTGCATATTGATGCGGACGGGTCTGAATCATATCTACTAAGCAAGTGAGCCACTACAATGGGGAGAATCTCAGCACCCCTCTGGCTAAGTAAACGGAAGTTATCCTCAGGACAGTTTCAAAACATCCTGAG